>CAKNYM010052102.1:8884-21701 GCA_932195095.1 Andricus curvator
TTTTTAAATTTAATTCATAGATTTTTTGACAGATTGAATCAACTTGAAGCGATAAATCACAATGAATGACCGATCAATTACTCTAGTTTACCAAAAATGATTGAAAATTTTAAAAATGTTTTCAATTTCGGAGATTCTGAAAATTTCAACAAATTTTGGATAATTTATAAATTTACCATGAATTCAACAAATTCCGTAATGATCGAATCGAAGCGACAAGTTACCATAAAGTACTATAATTTACCAAAAATTTACGAAAATTTCCAAATATTTTCAGCTTTTGAAATTTTCAAAAAATGTTTAATGGCTTATAAATTTACCATGAATTAAAAAAAAATTCCGTGATTATCAAAAATTTCCTAAATTCATATGAAAATAAAAATAAAATTTGCAAAATTCACAGACTCTTTGGCAGATAATTTATCAAAAATTACACAAAATTTGCAATATTCTAAAAATCTTTAAAATTTCAATAAATTTTTAAATTTTGAATGTTTTGGATAATTTATAAATTTACCATGAATTTCTAAAATGTCATATATTCATATTAAAATAAAAATTAATTTCTAAAATTCCTTTAAACATATTATTGGGTATTCATTAAATATATTGAAAAACACATTTTAAAGTCTCCTATTAATCTTTGAAAGAATACCCAAACTTAAGTAAAATCAGCGGTTTTTTGAGTAAAATTGGAAGGGAAAATAAAGCGTGAAAGTGTCTGACTGGTTCAGAGTCAAATCCTCGAAAAAAAAATTGTTATCATTTTCGTCGGGCAGTAGTTAGAGTGTTCAGCGTTCGAATCCTGGTACCTAAGAAATTTTTTTTTTATTTTTCTCAATAGAATTCGTTTTACTCAACTACATTTGAAAATTTCCCCAAATGTCTCTATGTCCCTTTAGGCAAATTTTGAGAAATCATTCCTCTATCAATTTTCTCCGTGTAGAGTTGGTAACAAGGCTTTTTAATCGGATCGCGTTAAGTCCGAGTAGTGGTTCAAATCGATTGGAAAAAATTCAGTCTCTTAGATAAGAGCTTTAAAGGAGATAAACTCACGAAAGACTATTTTCAAGGCAGGAAACTTTCTAAGAGCTGTTTTTTTTTTGGTCCAAAATGGAAGGAAACCTAAAGATTACGTTCCAGTTCTTATTTTCTGGAAGAGAACGTATTCGAGCGAATGAAAAATTCCAGGCCTCGGACTCATTTAAAAAATTCAAAATAGTATCAATGTTGATCAATATATACAAAAATATAAATTAAATAAATAAATATAAAATAAAATTTTCTTTAAAAAAAACTCTAAAACTTTGGAATCCGTCAAAATCCTATGAGAACCCCTAAAATCGGTTGAGATCCTCTAAAAATTCCTAGAAAACTTTTTAATCTTTTTAAATCCCTTGAAATCTTTAAAATCACTTTAAATTTTATAATTTTTCCAAAGTCTATGAATCCTTTAGATATGGTGAAATCCCCTAAAATCTCTGAAATCTCAGAAATCCGTAGAAATGCCTAAAAGTCCCTTAAAACTTTATTTTATTCACTCTTTTAAACCACATCTTGAAATCTGTAATATTTTTCAAAATTCTTTTAAAAATGATGAAATCTTTGAAATCCTCTGGAATGCTGTTGAAATCTTTGAAAACTGAAATATACTTAAAACCCTTAAATACTGTCGAAATTCATGGAAAACTCTTCTTTTTTTAAATCCTTTAAAATTTATAAAAATTCCATAAAATCTTATGAAATATTTTAATTTCTTTTTAAATCCTATGAATCCCTCAAATATTCTAAAATTCCTTGAAATCTCTGAAATCTCATGAAATTCCTGGAAATATTTGTAAATGTATTGTATGTTTTTTTAAAGTTTAGAAAATTTAAAAATCCCTTGAATTTAAAAATCCCATAAGTTCTCTAGAATTTATTTAGAATTCCCTAAAATCCCTTAAAATCTTTGAAATATTTTAAATCTTATGAATCCCTTAAATATGGTGAAATTTTGTGAAAATTTTGGAAATCTCTTAAATCCGTGGAAATCTCAGAAATCCCTTGAAATTTCATTTCATTTTATTTATCCCCTAAAATTCTCTAGAAATCCCTTAGAATTCCTCAAAATCTTGTAAATACTATACCCGGAATACCTTTCAAAAATCCTTTGAAATTTTCTAAAATCTTACTGTTTTTTTAAAAACCCTAAAAAATGTTGAAATCTCGGTAGATTTCTTGGAATTTTTTCAAAAAACCCTAAACTCTTTAAAATCCTTCAAAATTCCTTAAAATGAATAAAATCTCTTAAATATTGTGAAATCCCTAGTAATCATAAAATTTTTGAAATCCTCTGAAATCCATTGAAATTTTTGAAATTAGTTGAAATCCACCGAAATTTATTAAAAACCCCTGGAATTCCCTAAAATCTTGTAAAATTCCATAGAATCCCTTGAAATTTTATGAATACCATAAAAATTCTTTCAAATTTTTAAAAATTTCTGAAATCTTAGGAAATCCCTTGAATCTTCTTAAATTTCTAGAAATTTTTTGAAATCCCATACATCTTGAAATCCTTAATATCTTAAAAAATTCCTTAAAAAATGTTTAAATCTATTTTGATTTTTTCAAAATGGTGAAATCCCTGGAAACTTCTCAAATTTCAGAAATCCGTAGAAATCCTTAAAAGCACCTTGAAATTTCATTTAAAAAATTAATAAAAATAATTTAAATTATATATTATGATTGATTGAATTGATATAATATAATTAAAAAATTAATTGAGTTTTCTTAAATCTGACGAAATTCTTTGAATACCCTTAAAAATGTTGAAATCTCGTTACATTTTTTTAAATCCATCAAAAACCCCTAAAATCTTTAAAATTCTTTAAAATCCATTAAAATTTATTGAAATTTAAATCTTGTGAAATACTTACTAGTAATCTTGAAATATTTTGAAATTATTTTGAAATTCCTTGAAATCTTTTGAATCAGTTGAAATCCACTGAAATCTATTAAAAACCCTTGAATGCTGTTGAAATCCTCTGAAATCCATGGAAAATTCCAATTTGTTAAAATCCCTTCAAATCTTCAGAAATCCCTTAAAATTTTATGCAATCTTTTAATTTATTTTGAAATCCCCTGAAACTTTGTAAATACCATAACAATTTCTTGAAATCTTTGAAATTTTCTGAAATCTTACGGAATCGTTTGAAACATCTTTGAAATATTTGAAAATCCTACAAAATTCTTTGAAATCTGATAAAAATCTTAAGAATCTTTCAGAATACATTGTATTCCTTCAAATCCTTCCAAATGGTTGAAATCCCTCAAATCTTCTGAAATCCCTAGAAATCTTTAAAAATCCTGTACGACATCTTAAAATCTTCAATATCATCAAAAAACCCTTTAAAATGCCCTGAATTTCCCTGTAAATTCTTGGAAGTTTCCTAAAATCCCTTAAATATGGTGAAATCCCTTGAAATCTCAGAAATCCGTAAAAAATTGAAATTTCGTTTCATTTTATTTATTCCCTAAAGAATTCCTTAAAATCTCGGTAAATTCCTTGAAACCTTTTCAAAAACCCTAAACGATTTAAAATCCTTTAAAATTCATTAAAAATTATAGATACCCTCAAATCTTTGAAATGCTCTGAAATCCTTTAAAATCCCTTGAAATCTTCGAAATTAGTTGCAATCCGCTGAAATCTATTAAAAAACCTTAAATGTTGTGGAATCATTAGTATTCCTGAAAGCTCATGCCATTCCTCGGAATCTTTTAAAGTACAATATATTCTTCAAAATGATTAGAAGAATTTTAAATCCCTTAAATCTTGTAAAATACCTAGAAATATTTTGAAATCCCGTACGAAAAAATCCCTGAGGTTCTCTAGAAATTCCTGAAAATTGTCCTACAATTCCTTAAAATCCTTTTATATCAAAAAGTATCAATAGTGGCCTGAGTCCGAGGACTGAATTTTCTCGTGGAGGGTCTCTTAATTATATTCTAATTTTCAATTATAAATTATATGGAAGAAATAATTTTATATAAAGAAAAATTAATCAATTTTAGTATAATGTATTCGCGGTAGCCAGCAGCGAACTGACGCTCCGCACTCCAGGTCCCAGTTTATATAGTTCCGGTGCGCGAAGTGGGGACGCGCTCTGATTGGCTCGCGACATTCAGGCGCGTAATACGCTTCAGCGGAGCCCTAGGGCACCGAAAAGATTTTAATAAACACTAAAATATTCCATTGCCTCTTAAATTTCCAAAAGTATTCGATTGTTCTCTGTCACAAAAGCTACACTACGTATGAATTAAAATATATAAGTAAACTAAAGATGATGATATCGAGACTCACTCGGCGTTGGTTTCCGGGGTTGGCAGGTCTCCAATGGTGGTGAGGGTAAGGGTCGACCAATAAAGTGACCCAAGGTACTTTCTCGTGAGTGTCGCATACTCCCCCGGTCTGTAGGGGTAGACCCAATCGCCTTGGAAGCCCTCGGCTTCGCTGAGGAGGTAGTAGAAACAGCCAAACCAGTGGGCGAGGATGAGGAGGATGTGGATGAGGTTGAGGACTCTCCAGAGGTTCGGGTAGACGGTTCGCGACTCGACCATGTAGTAGTAGTTGTAGACGCGGTAGATCTTCAGAAACCTCGGGAATCTGAGCATGGGGTTGCTTCCAAGATTTACCTGGAGGAGGTCCAAGGGCAGGAGGGCGACCAGGTCTAGTATGAAGGATTTGGACTTAACGTAGTGGCGAGCTAGTTTTCCGCTGTTGTAGACCATGAGACCTTGCTCGAGATACCCAGTCCGGAATTGAACACCCACATCTAGGAAGAATACAATATCCGTGAAGCCGTCACAAGAAAGCCAAGCTGTTGGAGCCAAAGCTTGTAGCTCTGGAAGGCTTTGCCTAACGATCAGAGTCCACAGGTTGTAGAGGATGCAGAGGGAGAGGAGCATCAGCCAGTAGTAGTAGAAGTTCTCATCAGGGTTGACAACACTTTTTGGTGGTTTTTTGTTTCTTCTTGGTCTCCGGCGATGAGGGTTTGGGTTTTTGTCATCTGATGGATCTCCCTCGCCTTCTCCGGTGTCCAGCGTCTCTTGGCTCTCTGGTATCTGTCTTGTGGAAAACCTTTTGAGGAAGGAGTCCTCCCGCTTGAGGGGTGGCTTTTTTTGAATAGTGGAAATAGCCGAGGACAGTTGCACTGTTGTTCGAAGTTTCATCCATCGCTGGTTGCTTTTTGTCCTGAAAGTTAGAGAAGCAAATTTTAGTATTATGGTAATGATCGTAGGGAGAAACATGTAGAAACGAGAGATGAAAACGATTGCGAGAGCAGAAGTCAAGAGAAGAGAAAAGTAAAGGGGATAGAACGTACAATGATAGAAGATGCATTGAGAGCTTCGAAGATTAGCGAAATTTTTTCTTGACTTGACTCTCCCATTTCTTGTACCACATGCATGTTTTGTTTCACTTAAAGTTGGTCAATGGTTATACAATCTAGACCTCTTATAGAGTGTAAATTATAAATAATAAATAGTACATAGATAATGATTGAAACATCGAACTGACCTTATATCAGCTATTAGTACAACATTTGTAGTAGAAAATAGTTGTCTTTCAAGAATAGAGAATGAAAGACAAATAGACTAGCGAGTCAGAGTATCAGATGAGTGAGAGACAGACAAACAGACAGACAGATAGAGACAGAAATAGAGATAGAGTTACGTACATCGAAATCTAAGTTCTAGAAATTAGTTAGAACAATTTTTCCACTGTATCTATAACAGGCATCAGAGGCAAAAATACAAACCAGGAAATTTCAACAAAATAGTTGAATTTAAATCAAGGAGATTAATTTTCGACTAAAATGATTTATCTTAAAAAAAAAAATTGAGCAAAGTAGTTCACCTTTCAACTGAGTAGTTTAATTTTCAACCAAAAAAGATGAATTCTCAACGATGAATGTAATAGATAATATTTCAACTACAAGACATTTAATTTCAAACCAGACACAGTTGAATTCTACAAAAAAAAAAAACGAATTTTTAACAAAATAGTTGAATTCTCAACCAAAACAGATTATTTTTTAACCAAACAATTGCATTTTCAACGAAAAAAGTTTCAATTTTTACCAAAAGAGATGAATATTTGTCGAAAAAGACTAATCTTCAATCAAAGAGTTGAATTTTCAACCAAGAAAGATTTTTCTGTCTAGAGAGAAAAATATTTCAACCGAATAGTTGGATTTAGAAGCAAGAAAGATGAATTTTCTACAAAAAAGTTGAATTTTCAACAGAAAAAGATAAATTAAACAAACAAAAATTTTTTTACCAAATAGTTGAATTTTTTACCAAACTGTTGAATTTTTAAGCCAAAAAGACGAATTTTCTACAAGAGAGTTTAATTTTTAACCCAAGAATATGAATTTTCAACAAAAATGTTATTTCAAAAACGAATGGTTGAATTTTCAATAAAAAAGATGATTTCTCTAAAAAAATAGATTAATTTTCGTAAAAAGAGCATAGGAATCTTCAACCAAATTTTTTAATTTCCAAGCCAAAAACACGAATTTCCTACGAAACAGTTCAATTTTCAAACAAAAAATAAACATTTTTAACAATTCATTTTTAATCAAATAGTTGAAATTCCAAGCCAAAAAGAGTTAAAAGAATTCAAAAAGAATTTTTTGAGATTTCCAAAATTTCGAAGGGATTTCTGGAAAATTTTGGGAAATAAATGAAATTAAATTGAATTTCATGGGATTTCTAGAGATTTAAAATATTTTAAGGGATTTTAAAGATTTCGAAACATTTTAAGTGATCTTGAAGGATTTTAAATATTTTAGGGGATTTTTACGGATTCCAAAGGATTGCAAAAGATTTCAAAAATTTCTAAGATATTTTGAAGACTTTTTTAGGAATTCTAAAAATTTGAATGGATTTCCAGAGAATTTTGGAAAATTAAATTTTAATTAAATTTGAAGGGATTTCTAATGATTCTAAATATTTCATGTTGTTTAAAAAATTCCAACAATTTCTAGGGAGTTGAAAGAATTTTATAGGATTTGCAAAGATTTGAATTTAATTGAATTTCAAGGTATTTCTAACTATTCCAAATATTTCAAGGGATTTCAAAGAATTTAAAACATTTCAAGGGATTTCAGAGGATTTCAAAGATTTCCAAAGATTTCCGCGAATTTTAAAGGATTCCGAAGGATTTCAAGAGACTGAGAAAATTTCTATGGATTCCAAAGAATTTTGTAGGATTTCCAAAAATTTGAAAGGATTTCTAGACAATTTCGAAAAATAAATTAAATTAATTTGAATTTCAAGGGATTTCTAGCAATTCATAATATTTCAAGGGAATTCAAAAATTGAAAAAATTTCAAAATATTTCAAATAATTTTGTAGGATTTCCAAAAATTTTAAAGGATTTCTAGACAATTTCAAGAAATCAACTAAATTGAATTGAATTTCAAGGGATTTCTAGGAATTCCAAATATTTCAAAGGATTTCAACAATTTCGAAACATTTCCAGAGATTTCATAGGATTTTAAAGACTTCCAAAGATTCCCAGGAATTTTAAGGAATTCTAAGGATTTCAAGAAGATTTCGGAAAATGAATTAAATTTCAAGGGATTTCTAGCGATTCCAAATATTTCAAGGGATTTCAAATATTTTTAAACTTTTCAAGGGATTTTAGAGTATTTTTAAGATTTTCTGAAATTTCAAAGGATTCCAAGGGGATTCAAAAGATATCAAAAAAATTTAGGCATTTTAAAGAATTTTGTAGGATTTCCCAAGATTTGAAAGGATTTCTAGAGAATTTTGAAAAATAAATTAAATTAAATTGAACTTCAAGGGATTTCTATCGATTCCGAATATTTCAAGGAATTTTAAAGATTTCGAAACAATTCAAAGGATTTTAGAATTTCAAAGGTTTTCTGAAATTTTAAGGGATTTCAAAGAATTTTATGAGATTTCCAAGATTTCGAAACATTTCAAGGGATTTTATAGGACTTTCAATATTTCCAAAGATTTCCGGAAATTTTAAGGGATTCCAAAGGATTTCATGAGATTTCAAAGATTTTGAAACATTTCAAGGGATTTTATAGGATTTTAAATATTTCCGAAGATTTCCAGAAATTTTAAGGGATTCCAAAGAATTTTGTAGGAGTCCCAATGATTTAAAAGGATTTCTAGATAATTTTGGAAAATAGATTAAATTAAATTTCGAGGCATTTCTACCGATTCCAAATATTTTAAGGGATTTCAAAGATAATAATAGGAAAATAAATTAAATTGAATTGCAAGAGATTTTGAGCGATTTCAATTATTTCAGGAAATTTCAAATACTTCAAGGAATTTCAAAAATTCTAAAACATTTCAAGGGATTTTAGAGGATTTTAAAGATTTTCGGGAATCTCAAGGGATTTCAAGGTATTTAAAATGATTTCCAGAGATTTCAAAAATTTTTAGGGACTTCAAAGAATTTTTTAGGATTTCCAAATATTTTTAAGGGATTTCTACAAAAATTGGTAAAATAAATTAAATTTCAATAAATTTGAAGGAACTTCTAGCGATTCTAAATATTTAAAGGGATTTCAAAGATTTCCGTACATTTCAAGGAATTTTAGAGGATTTCATAGATTTCCAAAGTCTATGGATTTCAAATAATTCTGTGGGATTTCCCAATATTTGAGGGGATTTCTAGGAAATTTTCAAAAACAAATTGAATTTCATTAAATTTAAAGGAATGTTTAGCGATTTTTAATATTTTAAGGAATTTGTAGCAATTTAAAGGTATTCTCAGCGATTTGAAAGATTTGAAAGAATTTTGTAGAATTTCCAAAGATTTAAAGAAATTTCAAAGAATTTCACAAGATACAAGGGATTTTAAAGGACCTTCAATTATTTCGAGTATTTCACCAATTTCAAGGGATTTCAATGGATTTCAAGAAAACTTTAGGGAATAAATTTAATCAATTTTATTTTCAAGAGATTTTCAATTTTTTCAAAGATGTATAGATTTCAGTTAAATCCTAAATTAAATCCTTTGTAATTTCTTTACTTTTTACGTTAATTATTTCAGTATTTCATATTACTTATGTCAATGCTGATTATCTTACAATTGTTTTCTATATCTATAAAAATCTATTTAAATGTTTAGGGAAGTGGATGGAAAAAATTGAAACTTCGCTAAATTAAAGTCTGAAATCTCGTCTTTAAAATGAGACCAAGAGCATAATAAACTATCTATTGGTTCTCAAATTATCATAAAAAATGTGAAAACGTTCACAAAACAAAAATCGGTTGGTCGAGCAGCAGTCGAGCAGTCTCTTCCCAGGCTCGACCGATGCATGACCGAGCGCTTTTCGTCTCGTGCGAGCTTCCACATTTTTTATGATAACTCGAGAACCAATAAATATTTTATTATGTTCTTGGTCTCATTTTAAAGAGAAGATTCCAGACTTTATTTTAGGAAAATTTAAATTTTTTCTATTCACTTCCCCATAGCATGCAGAGAGTGAAAGTTGAGAATAGAATATTCATCAATTAAATCTTAAATTAAATCCTTTGTAGTTTCTCTACTTCTGACATTAATTATTTTAGTATTTTTATATTCATAATTTCAATGCTGATTATCTTAAAATTGTTTTCTATATCCATAAAAATCTATTTGAAATCTTTAGGGAAGTGAATGAAAAAAACTGAAACTTCGCTTAATTAAAATCTGAAATCTCGTCTTTAAAATAAGACAAAAAGCATAATAAACTATTTATTGGTTCTTAAATTATCATAAAAAATGTGGAAACGTTCACAAGACGAAAATTGGTTGGTCGAGCAGCAGTCGAGCAGTCTCTTCCCACGCTCGACCGCAGCATGACCGAGCGATTTTCGTCTCGTGCAAGCTTCCACATTTTTTATGATAACTCGAGAACCAATAAATATTTCATAATCTTCTTGGTCTCATTTCAAAGAGGAGATTTCAGACTTCATTTTCCCAAAATTTAAAATTTGTCCATCCACTTCCCTAAAGCATGCAGAGAGGGAAAGTTGAGAATAGAATATTCGTCAAAAATGAAAAATAGGTCGGTCTTTCCCACATGTTAACACGGTCCCTATTCATCGAAATTAGTTCAAGTAGAGCTCAATCGACGCAAAATTAAATAAGTTTTCTGTATAACAAAAATGATTGATGTTCTTCGAAGCGTTTTTTGAAAATCTAAAGAAGAAAGAAAGGAAGTCGATACATAAGTACGACCATTGGGATGCTCGTAACAATTGTGCTGGTCCAAAATTAAATCCTTTGTAGTTTCTCCACTTTTTACATTCATTATTTCAGTATTTTTATATTACTTATTTCAATGCTGATTATCTTATAATTGTTTTCTATATCCTTAAAAATCTATTTAAAATCTTGAGGGAAGTGAATGGAAAAAAATGGAAACTCCGCTAAAATAAATCTCGTTTTCAAAATGAGACCAAAAGCATAATAAACCATATATTGGTTTTTGAATCGTCACGAAAAATGTGGAAACTTTCACAAGACGAAAATCGGTTGGTCGAGCAGCAGTCGAGCAGTCTCTTCCCATGCTCGACCGCAGCATGACCGAGCGCTTTTCGTCTCGTACACGCTTCCACATTTTTTATGATAACTCGAGAACCAATGAATATTTTTTTATGTTTTTGGTCTCATTTTGAAGAGGAGATTTCAGGCTTCATTTTAGGGAAATTTAAATTTTTTCCATTCACTTCCCTGAAGCATGCAGAGAGTGAAAGTTGAGAATAGAATATTCGTCAAAAATGAAAAGTCTTTCTCACATGTTACATAGAATTAGCTCAAGTAGAGCTCAATCGACGCAAAATTAAATAAGCTTTCTGTATAACAAAAATGATTGATGTTCTTCAAAGGGTTTTTTAAAAATCTAAAGAAGAATGAAAGGAAGTCGATACATGAGTTCGACCATTAAGATGCTCGTAACAATTGTGCTGGTTCGTCGAAAAAATATTATTACGACCATTTTATCAGAAACACGATTCTCCTTTATTTTATCTTTCACAAGGGCTACCAACCGTGAAAATTGCATTCCTTTAAATTGGGTTACCAGGGATACCAAATACGAGTTTATAGTTAACTCTTAGACCACAGAAGCCACAAGCTAGAGTGCAAGACAGCCATGAGTTTATAAACTAATTTATCCTGACCCACGTAAACTTTACGAGGCAAAAGTTTTAAATTATTCTTAGGGTCTCTATAGTAGGGTGCTGAAAAAAAAATTTGAATTTTGAAAATGCTACTAAATTTCTTCCGTTTGGTGAAAAAATGCTATGCATTTTACTTTATTTAAAAAAAAAATTGCTTAGAGGTTCCGAAAAGACTAATTTTTAGAAGACACTTGCATAAAGTTTATTTTCAGCCAGGAGCGATGAATTATCAACCAAAAAATATTACTTTTCTACCATAGAAAAAATAAGTTTCAATCCAAAAAGACGAAATTTGAAGAAAAGAGTTGAATTGTCGAAAAAAGATGATTTTAACAACATAGTAGAATTTTTTTGTCAAAAAGCTGAATTTTCAACCAAGAAGATTAATTTTCTACTAAAGGATGATTTTTAAATAAAATACATGAATTTTTAACAAAATTGTTGTATTTTTAACTAAAAAAATGTTTAAAGCAAAATAGTCAAATTTTCAATTAAAGAGATGAATTGGCAACTGAAATTTTTGACTTAAAATGATAATTTTTCAACCAAAAATGAAATAGTTAAATTTTAAGTTAAAAAAATTTATTTTCAATAAAAAAAACTAATTTTCAACCAGTTGAATTCAACTAAAAAAGAAGAATTTTAAACAAAACAGTTGAATTTTCAAACCAAATTTTTGAACCAAAGAGATGAATTTTCTACAAAAGCAGTTGAATTTGCAACCCAAAAATATTAATTTTTTACCAAAAAATTAATTTACGACCAAACAGTTGAATTTTCAATAAAATAGTTGAATCTTCGACCGAAACAGATTAATTTTTAACCAAGCAGTTGCATTTTACACTAAAAATGATGAATTTTTAACCATGAGGATTAATTTTTGACCAAGAAGATTAATTTTCTACCAAAAAAGACAAATTTTAAACAAAATAGTTGAAAACTTAAACAAAACAAATTCATTTTTTACCAAGCAGTTGGGTTTTTAATCGAAAAGAATAATTTTTCACCAAAAAAGACAAATTTTCAACAAAATACATGAATTTTCAAACAGAAAAGATCAATTTTCAATTAAAAATATCAATTTTGTATTAAAAATATTAATTTTTTATTAAAAATATTAATTTTTTATTTAAAATATCAATTTTCAACTACAAGAGAAATAGTTACGTTTTTTGGCAAAAAAAATTAATTCTCAACAAAACAAAAAAGAAATTGCCAACAAAATAGTTAAATTTTCAAGCAGAGATGAATTTTCAAAAAAAAAAAAGATGAATCTTAAAAAAAAAATCAAGAAAAGAGCCCAAAATTCAACTAAATACTTGACTCTGCAACCAAAAATTTGATTTTTTAATCCAAGTGATTAATTTTCTACAGAAAAAAATGAATTTTCAACTAAAAAAGATGAATCTTCAACCAAATAGTTGAAAATTAATTTTCAACCAAGGAGATTAATTTTCTACCATAAAATACGAGTTTTAAACAAAATACTTAAATCCTCAAACAAACAAAAATTGATTTTCAACTAAGCAGTTGGATTTTTAACCAAAAATGATGAATTTTTAACCAAAAAGATGAATTTTTTACCAAAAAATGCAAATTTTCAACAAAATACATGAATTTT
>CAKNYM010052102.1:39441-62543 GCA_932195095.1 Andricus curvator
TTATTTCATTGACAATTTTACTATTTTCTCCAAAATTCTTTTTTTTTGTTGGAATATTTTTTAAATTCTTTTTTTGTTGTTGCAATATCAACTATAATTTTTTGTGTTGTGAATTTTGTTGTTGTTGGAAATTTAATCATTTGGTTGACAATTTTACTATTTTCTTGAAAATTCTATTTTTTTGCTGGAATATTTTTCGAACATTTTTTTGTTGTTGCAGTATCAACCATAATTTTGTGTGTGTTAAATTTGTCTTTTTGTTGAAAATTGAACTGATTTTGGCTGAAGTTTAATCTTTTTGTTCGAAAAGTTTACTATTTTGTTGGAAATTTAATTATTTGGTTGAAAATTTGACTATTTTCTTGAAAATTCATTTTTTTGAGATATCAACTATAATTATTATTATTGAGAATTTGTCTTAGCGTTGAAAATTCAACTAATTTTGGCTGAAGTTTTACTTTTTTGTTTTAAAAATGTACACTTTTGTTGAAAATTTAATTATTTGGTTGAAAATTTGACTATTTTCTTGAAAATTATTTTTTTTTGCAATATTAACTATTATTTTTTTTGTTGCGAATTCGTCTTTTTGTTGAAAATGCAATTAATTTGTCTGAAGTTTAATTTTTTTTCAAGTTTACTATTGTGTTAAAAAATTAATCATTTGGTTGAAAATTTAACTATATTCTTGGCAATTCTTTTTTTTTTGTTGAATATTTTGAAAATTCGTTTTTTTGTTGGAATATTTTTCGAACATTTTTTTTGTTGTTGCAATATCAACCACAATTTTTTGTGCTGTAAATTTGTTTTTTTGTTGAAAATTGAACTGATTTGGGCTGATGTTTAATCTTTTTGTTCGAAAAGTTTACTATTTTGTTGAAAATTTAATTATTTAGTTGAAAATTTTACTATTTTCTTGAAAATTCATATTTTTGAAATATCAACTATAATTATTGTTATTGAGAATTTGTCTTAGCGTTGAAAATTCAACTAATTTTGGCTGAAGTTTTACTTTTTTGTTTAAAAAATGTCCTGTTTTGTAGAAAATTTAATTATTTGGTTGAAAATTTGACTATTTTCTTGAAATTTTTTTTTTTCTTAATATGTTGAAAATTCTTTTTTTTTGCAATATTAACTATTATGTTTTTTGTTGAGAATTTGTCTTTTTGCTGAAAATTCAACTAATTTGTCTGAAGTTTAATTTTTTTTAAGTTTACTATTTTGTTAAAAAATTAATCATTTGGTTGAAAATTTGACTATATTCTTGACAATTCTTTTTTTTTGAATATTTTGAAAATTCGTTTTTCTTTGTTGCAATATCGACTATAATTTTTTGTGTTGTGATTTTTTTTTTTTTAATTCCACTGATTTTGGCTGAAGTTTAATCTGTTTGAAAAGTCTACTATTTTCTCGAAAATTTAATCATATGCTTGACAATTTTACTTTTCTTTTAAAAATTCATTTTTTTGGGATATCAACTATAATTTTTTGTATTGCGAATTTGCCGTTCGGCTCATAATTCAACAGATTTTGGCTGATTTTTTTGAAAATTTAATTATTTGATTGACCATTTTACTATTTTCTTGTAAATTATATTTTTTTGTTGGAATATTTGTTTAATTCTTTTTTTTGTTGTTGCAATATCAACTATAATTTTGTGCGTTGTGAATTTTGTTGTTGTTGAAAATTTAATCATTTGGTTGACAATTTTACTATTTTCTTGAAAATTCTATTTTTTGTTGTAATATTTTTTTAATTCTTTTTTTGTTGTTGCAATATCAACTATAATTTTTTGTGTTGTAAATTTGTCTTTTTGTTGAAAATTGAACTGATTTTAGCTGAAGTTTAATCTTTTTGTTCGAAAAGTTTACTATTTTGTTGAAAATTTAATTATTTGGTTGAAAATTAGACTCTTTTCTTGAAAATTCTTTTTTTTGAGGTATCAACTATAATTATTGTTATTGAGAATGTGTCTTCTTGTTGAAAATTCAACTAATTTTGGCTGAAGTTTTACCTTTTGGTTCGAAAAGTTACTATTTTCTTGAAAATTTATTTATTTGTTGAAAATTCAACTATTTGGTTGAAAATTCTTTTTTTTATTGAAATATATTGAACATTCCTTTTTTTCTGGCTGGAATATCAACTATTATATTTTTCGAAGAGAATTGATCTTTTTGTTAAAAAATCAACTGTTCTTGGTTAATGTTGAATATTTTTTGTTTGAAAATTCTACTATTAGGTTCACAATTTAACTATTTTTTGAAAATTTATTTATTTAAATTAAAATTTAAGTATTTCCTTGAAAAATAATTTTTTTTTGTTCGAAAATTCAACTGTTTGGTTGAGCATCCGTCTGTTTGGATAGAAAATTTGTCCTCTTCGATTAAAAATTCATTTTTTTTCTGAAAACTCAACTGGATTGCAAATGCAAAAATTTGTTATAGTTTTTTATTTATTTTTTTTAATTTGTTGAAAATTGTTATTTTATTTTCTACTGAAAATTCGACTATTTGTTTGAAAATTCATTTTCGAATTCTATGTAAAAAATGTTAAAAGATTAAAATTCTTGTCTTTCAGTATTAATTGGCAGGGAAAAATGATTTGGATGAAATAAGATAAAAAGATATTTCGATTCTCCAGTAGCTCATAACCATATTAAAAAAAAAAAATGTATTCAATAAGAAACATGTTTTTTTCTTAATAAAGTTTGAATATCGCGCCCGCTCGCGGCATTTTTCGCTAAACAAAAGAGATTGGCTAAATCTGTGTGACGTCATTCTTCGCGGGAAAATTCAAACTACCTGAATTATGCAAATTTAAAAAAATAAATAAAAATGGTTCATAAACATGCATTTCAACGTATAAATGTCTCTAAACAGCTTTCATGTATTATTATCAAATATTAATTAATAATAATTACGAAGAAAATAATTGAAATGTTTTTTTTTGTATTAGAAACCTAAAAAAAAATCTTTTTTTCATAACGTTCGCATTTAATTGAATTTTTTTTTTATTATCTCTACTTCTAGGAGCTAAAATCGATAGTCAACATCTATCTCAGACCTTCGATTCCTCAGTAAATATATACTAGGTCAAAGAGGTCTTCGGTGGTTTCCTGAGTGAACGTCGCACGTAAATTGAATTTGAATTTCGTAGGATGAATTTGAACCGCTAGGGAACTTTCGAATAAAGTTAATTATCAACTAGTACCAAACATAATAAATTTCTTCTCCTCAGGCATAATGATGAGCAATTTGCATTTCCATTATTTATATAGTAATTAATTTTATTTTTGCAAATTTTTTTTATGTAGCTTTGCATCATGCACTAATAGCACCAACAAATAGTCAAGCAAAAATATCATCAGCGAAAAAATTATTCTCTGGTCAAAATTTTTCATTTCTTGCCCACAATATATTACGAATGCACAATTTTTCAAATTTAATATTCTCAATATCACTAATATACTAGACAATTATTTTCTTCATGCAATTACAAACAATATTTACAGCTTACAGTCCGATTTTTTTCCAATGACCGATTTCATATGAAATGAATAAATACATTAATTATTTTTAATTCTCAAAAAATGTAGTAATTTTTAATATAATTATATTATTATTCAAAGTATGAATCGAAGTTTTATTTGAGGGCCATTTTACTTCTTAATTTTTGGGTTTGAATTCTAATTTATGTCATTTTAGTTTCTCTTCAATTTGCAATACAATTTTATTGCAAAAATTTATATTTATATAATTTATGATAATATAGAGAAATTATACAAATATAAATCTTAGCAAATAAAATTTATTTGTTGAAGTTAAAGAAAATTGTTTTGAATGATAAAATTTGGAATTTAAAGTCAAAAATTAGGAATTTAAATGGCACTTTTTTGACCGTTTGATATAGTTGAAATAACGTCGATTCATGTTTTGAATAATCTTATAATTATAATTTTGAAAAATTATTAAACTTATTTGATCAAAATCAATTTAATTATTTTTTTAAGATTTGATAAAAGTACAAAATTTAGAAATAAAATTTTTTTGTTCCCAAACAAAATTGTTCACGGACTTGTGGCTACTTGTATATTCAGGTGAATTATGAAAAAATTAACAAAATTTTTTTTTTTAATTGTTTCTTGAAGAAAAAGGGCCATAATTTAATGTTCTTTGCAGCAGCTTATAGTGAAAATATAATTAATTAATTAAAATATAATAAAATGAAAATATAATTAACGAACTGAAAAATTTGCCAAAAATAACAAATTTTTAATTTCCGAAATTCTAAATTACCGAAAAAAATAAAATTACTAAAAATATTTACTTTCAGAATATAAATACAATTTATTACAGAATATATAGTTAAAGAAATTATAAATACGAGATTTGTTAAAATATAAATACAAAAATTGTTTTGTCTTTTTTTTTCGTCTTCTCAGCCAAAATCATGATTTTATCAATTTTTTTTATTTAAAATCAAAAAGACCTAGTATTTTAAAATTTTGTAACTGTATTTTTCATAAATATATATAATTTAGCTTCTTTAGAATATAAAATAAAAAATGTTAACTAAAAAATATTTATTTTGAATTTTTTTCTTATATTATAAAAAATAAGTTTTTATAAGGGATATTAAATTGCACTACAAGCTGCGGCAAACAAAATTAAGTGAACCAAATATTCAAGTAGTCCTAAATTGATGGAAAAAATGGTTTGGCAAAAAAAAGGTACAGTATTATCTAAGAGTATGAGGACACCTACAAAAATAGCAAATAAAAAATACAGTCAATTCTCGAGGGATATCTCCGGAAAAAATAAGATAGAATAACTTAAAAAAGAGTTAGAAAATTTATTAAATTCCGCGTCCTTTTTAAAATGAGCCAAAGAAAAAGTAAAAATGTTGAATAGTTTTCCAATTATCATCAAAAACGTACAGGCGTGCACGTCAGTCCCGCTCAACCGAGCAATTTTCGTCTTGCGCATGCCTCTACATTTTTTAATGAAAACTCGCGAACCAGTAAATATCCTTAGTGTTTATTCGGCTTATTTGACTCTTTTTGTCACCTATGCGAAATCACCTTTTAAAGTTAGTGTAACAATACTGAAGATCATTATCATTTTCAGGAAAATTTGGGGGGACAGCACACTAAAACTGTAATCTAAACTGTAAAAATCTTATTCGTTTATGATTTGTATTTCAACGTTTCAAACAAAAAAATTCTTGCTTATTTTTCTGGAGATATCCTGCGACAAGTGACTGCATCTTTTCAATCGTTAGCCCAATTTCATATGAAATCGGTCCAGTGTGCTTTGCGTACAAACGTGTGTGAATATATTTACAATGAGGAAAATCATTTTTCATTACAAAGAAATTTTTTAAAACTTTAAAAAGTATTATTGAATCCTCATTACAAATTTCTTTGGCAATGGAAAATTATTTTCCTGCACAGCAACACGAACAAAGAAACTGAAGCAAAGTTTTGCTTTTTTTTCAGTGAAAAAAAGAAGAGACTAGAAATTCCAAATATTTACAGGGGTCACATTTTTGTCCTGAGAAAAATGTTTTCTTTCTGAAAATAGTTCTCTACTTGCAACACTATATTTGCTCTGGTCGCTGAACTCTATTCATTGGCGTACCTATAATTCACTTGGAGGCGCCAAGAGGAGAATCCTAGTGTCTTCCTTTCTGCACTTTTGATTTTTGTGTCCCTTCCTTTCTCCCCCTTCCTGCGAAAGAAAAGCGAGGAAATAAGAGGGCCTTTTAATGAAAAAAGCAATTTTTTCATTGGAACCTGTCAGTAACTCACAGAATAATTATTTAACAAGATAATAACAAAAGTACATTACTTTTTTAGTATTTTACACTAAAACTAGTTAACATCGATTAACAGGGTGGCCGCAAAACTTCATTTTTAAAATTCCCTGACTTTTAACTGATTTTTCCCTACCTAATTTTTTATTTTCCCTTTCCATTAATATTTGAAGGGTGTCACAGCAGAAACAAGTGCCAAGGAAAAAAATTTCCAGGAGAACAAACAAATTTTCTCAAAATTCGAATTCTTTTTAAAAATAAAAAAATTGGAAAGTACACTCGAGAGTTGAAAGAGTTCTATAGATCTATAAAAAAAGTTAATTTTTTTAGAAATCATTTTGTGATGAACTATTAGGAAAATATCATTATTCATTCTGGATATATATATATATATATATATAAATTATATTGCAATTATTAATTATTAAATTAAATTCGGAACAAGCAATATATATTCAATATATAATTCCTCATAATATATATATAATACCCTTTGAAACACCTTAAAATGATTCAAATCCATTAAAATTTGGTAAAACAATACTAAAGATCATGATCATTTTCAGGCAAATTTCGGGGACCGCACACTAAAACTGTAATCTAAACTGTAATCTAAAATGTAAAAATCTTATTCCCTTGTGATTCTTATTTCAATTTTAAATCAATTTTAAGACACTAATCACATTTGCGAACAACGTTTCTGAATTTGGTGAAATAATATTAAAAATTATCAACATTTCAAAGCTTTCGGGGGAACGTAAACTAAAACTGTAATCTAAACTATAAAAATCTTATTCAGTTATAAAATACAATTTTACCCAACATTTCGATTTTCAAAAAAAAATTGTTGATTAATTATAATATTTGTTCAAAAATCTAAAATGCGGAAAGAAAGAACGAAAAACGCTATTCGATTTAGGTATAAAAATTACATGATGTTTATGTGTTTCATCATTTTCTGAAGAACTAAATTCATGATGTATTTCGTGACAAATAAAGACAATAAACTGTAAAGATGTTGACTGGTTTTTGAGATATCATAAAAAATGTAGAGGCGTGCGCAAGACGAAAATCGCTCGGTTGAGCGGGACTGACGTGCACGCCTCTACGTTTTTGATGATAATTTGAAAACTATTGAACATTTTCATTTTTTTTGGCTTTTTTTTGGCTCTTTGGCCTGTTAAAATTCCTTCAAATATTTTAAATACTTTGGAATCTTTCGAAATCCAGTAAAAAATTTTAAAACACTTGAAAATTCCTTAGATTTCAAAAAAACCTTAATTCTTTCAAATCCTTTAAAATCCCATCAAATGATTGAAATCTAATAAAAATTCATTGGAATATTTGTTGAAACATTTCAAATCATTCAAATTCTTTTGAATGCCTTTGAAATACCTTTAAATAATTGAAATCTTTTGAAAAATCCTCAGAAATTTTTTGTAATATCCTAAAACAAATCTTTTTAAATCTTTTGAATTCTTTTCAAATCCCTTTAGACATTTTAAAATTCTAGAGAATTTTTCGGAATTTTTGAAAATACACTCAAATCTTTCAAATCCGTTAGAATCCCTTTAGATTATTGAAATCTACTGAAAATACTCTAAGAATAATTTTTGAAACATCCTACAAAATATCAAGTCCTTGAATTCTTTTGAAATCCCTTGAAATATTTTAAAGCTCTTGAAAATTCTTTGGAATTTTCAGAAATATCATTGAATCTTTAAAATCCTTTGGAATCCCATGGGCTAATTTATTCAAAAAAACTAACTGAAGTAATTTTTTCATTTAAAAAAGTAACTAAATTTTTTTTTCAAAATCCCTGACTTTCTTCTGACCAACTAAATTTCCTGAATTTCCCTGATTTCCAGGTTTTTCTTGACCTGCGGCCACCCTGATTAAGAACCCAGTTTTTATTTTTTACCTGCAGGAGTTAGTTTCCGGGAAAATCAACTTTGAATTTTTCGTCAAACTCTCGGGCCCCGGAAGCACTGCGATTGTTTGAGGATCAAAACTCACAGTTGGAATTTTTTTTTCTAGATTTTGCTTTACTTTTAATTCTCTGCTTTTGGAATTTGAATGGTTTGATTTAATTTTTAATTCTGAGGCACTATCCATTTGTGAGGTTCCTTCTTTCTCGGCATTCCTGTGAAATAAAAGCGCGGAAATTTATTATTTTATTAATCTAAACAAACAAAAAGTACATTTAGCTTGCATTATAATTGGTTTAAAATGATGAAGTACCTATTTTTAATTTTTAACCTACATCAGTTAGTGTTACAGAAAAGGAATATTGAATTTTCCGTCAGATACACGAGCGTCAAACTCGCCAGCCTTGCTGGCTAGACGACCCTCCGGGGTTCGAATCCCCTCACTGGTACTTTTTTTCAGTTGTATTCGCTTTGATTCTCTCTCATTGTATATGAATAAATGGAAATTATATAATTTGGGATGCTCACAGCTTTTTATTGAATGTAAACGACCCTTTGGTCCCAAGAGACAAGGGGAAAATATACTTTGGCAGAATCAACTACTGGTTTAGTGCCACCACTGGCAATGGTATCTGGGATCGATAAAGTTGATCGGGCAATCACAGTTAAGTGGGGCGAATAGGCCAATAGGCTCTTCGAGATATAACAAGTTTTCCCTCTGGACCTCTAAATTTCGAGAGAAACTGCCTTTCCTAATCGCACAAGAATCATATTAACGAGATTGTTTTCAATGCTTTATTTTTTTATTTATCTAAATTTTCAGAATTCTAGCCAAAAAACCGGTGTGATTATATGTCTCGAAAATTTCACAATTATTGTTTCTGAACAGTTAGTGCTTGTCGCTGGAAATTAGTATTTAATTAGTATTAGTCTTAGATTGTGTTAGTTTTTTAAACCGAAAATTAGCATATGTACACAAACATCTTCGTCAGGATTCCCAATTTTAAGAGCAATTTTCAACAACTGTAGGTTAAGTTTTACACCGGTACTAGGTATTTTGTTTTCTATAAAAAATATTAGGGTTCAAAAATAACAAATTTTTAATTAATTTATCGTTTTCCCTTTTTTGTTGTTAGTTAAATTTAGGATAAACTTTAAGACACTTTAGTCACATTTGCAATAATACCTTTTAGAGTTGGTGAAATTAGATTAAAGATCATAATCATTTCCAGGAAAATTTCGGGGGACCGCATACTAAAACTGTAATCTAAACCGCAAAAATCGTATTCAGTTATGATTCGTATTTCAATTTGAGATAAACTTTAAGACACTCTTGTCACCTTTGCAAAAAGACATTTTAAAGTTAGTGAAACAATACTAAAGATCATGATCATTTCCAGCAAAAATTCGGGGGACAGCACACTAAAACTGTAATCTGAACTATAAAAATCTTATTCCGTTATAATTCGTATTTCAATTCGAGATAAAATTTAAACCGCTCTTGTTCTTACATTTGCGAAAAAACCATTCAAAGTTTTTGAAACAATCCTGAAGATCATGATCATTTGCATACAAATTTAGGGGAACCACACACAAAAATTGTAATCTAAACTGTAAAAATCTTATTCAGTTATAATTCGTATTCCAATTCGAGATAAACTTCAAAACACTCTTGTTCTTACATTTTCGAAAAAACAATTCAAAGTTTTTGAAACAATCCTGAAGATCATGATCATTTGCATACAAATTTAGGGAAACCACACACAAAAATTGTAATCTAAACTGTAAAAATATTATTCATTTATGATCCGTACTTCAATTCAATGTAAACTGTACACTCTAGTCAGATTTGCGACAAAATCTTTTAAATTTGGTGAAATAATACTAAAGATCATTATCATTTGCAGGCAAATTGTGGAGGACCGCACACTCAAACTGTCATCTAAACTGTGATTTGAAAATGTTGAACAGTTTCAGGTTATATTATCATTTCTACAAAAACAACTTCAGGTTATGTTCGTGTGTTTAAACTGAAATTCGCATTTTTGAACAAAAATCATTAGATTCAAATTTAATGCTTTTCGTTTCAAATAATTATATTTACAAGCCTCACATTCGCTTTCGCCGAAAATCGGTATTTTTAGTGAAAAAATTGTTAGATCTGAAAAAAAAGATAAAAATTGATTGTACAATCGTAAATTGAACTAGCGGTTTTCGTCAGAAATATCGATATAGATTTTAAAGAAGATTTACAATCTTAGAACGATTTGAAGTTGTGTCAACATTTTTCACAAAAATTCGGCAATTTTAAACAAAAATTATGAAATTTAAATGAAGATTTACTATTTGGGATAATTTAAGATTGTTTTTGTGAAATTTTTTGTTCCTCGTCGGGAATTGGTATTTTTAATAATAAAAATCGTAATATTTTTCAGATTATCATTCAGAATCATTAAATTCGCCATTTTTGTACAGTTTTTGGTTCCGTTGAGGTTTTGTAACAGAAATAGGTACTTTTAACAAAAAGTCATTAGATTTTAGATAAAATGCATAATTTTTAAACAATTTTAAGCCACGTTGGGGTTTTACACCGAAAACCGGTATTTTTATTTAAAAATCGCTAAACTAGAAAAAGATTAATATATGTATTTTGTACAATTTTGTCTCAAATTTTGTCTCAAAATTTCCTTTTTCTGTAAATTAGAACGGAAATGAATTGATAAAACAATTTTTAGAATTTTCGAGGATAACGGATACATATTGGATAAAACGGAGGAAACTATATATGTGAAAGTGATTATCACCCTGGTATAACGACTGGTTATTGCTTCTATCCTATTGCTCTATAACGTGGTACCGCTCTAATAAATTTATGTTTCTCATCGAGAGCTCAGCCAAAAAGGAGGAAAATTTTAATGGCCAATGAATTTGCTTCAAATCGATACTGTAATAAATTCTCTATAACTAGCTTCTCTGATAGAACTTTCTTTTATACATATAATCAAATAATTACAATTTTAGATTTGAATGATAAATAAGATTAATTAATTTCATGTTTGAGATTTTTTTTTTATTTTGATATGATAACCAAGATCGAATTTTTTTTAAAGGAGAGATTACCTTCACAAAGGAAAATAGATTGGGAAGCCCCACAAAAGATTAGGACTAGGTTTGTTGACTCTTAATGTTTGTTGAATGAAATTTGATACGTGCCATAAGTCGAGCAATTCTCCGTTATAATAATACCTTCTTTCTTATAATAAAATCTAAAAAACTGAAAAAACATATTTAAAAAAATATAATATAAAAATTAATTATAATGAAAGTGTTATAAACACGATTAGATACCGAGGTTTGCATATCTCAATTTAGCACTTTTGTCCTTTTCTCATATTTCTGCTACAGAGACAAAAAATGTTAAAAAGAGATGAACAGGAACCACGAAGGGAAACGTCGACTCTTTTTTTTTTTGCTTTAAATATCTCTTTATTTCTACTTTTTACCCAGCAATCTCAAACAAAAGAAAACTCGTTGAAAATCCCGGAAATAACGGATTATGTTTGTTTAAAAGAAAGTGTGAAAATTCCCATCTCCGCACTTCCACACTTGGCTTCCGGATTAACGAGGCATCGGATTATGAAACCGAAGCTTTAAAAACAAGTCTACCCCATTTATAATTTTTTTTGCATGTTATTATAAATATTTTTCACAAAATCGTGCCATAAATGATTTTCTTAACTGCTGGATATTGTTGACAAAATATTCTCAAATTTTTTTTCAAATTTGTTTCTTATACTTCAATATTTTTGAATAATTATCTACCACATTTACACACACGCACACACACGACATTTATAACTCAGTATTAAGACATTCAATATAAAATGAAGATTACGTCTTTTAGATTATGGTTGTCAGTGAGCACTTTGTGTACTATTTTTGCATTTTACAGAATACGAACAAATTTGTTGATTAATTTTTTTTTAGGCTTACCGAGTTCCACCGCGACTTCTTTTACTACTTTCCTCGTCTTCGTCGTCTTCCTCGTCGCGCGACGTGGCCAGCGAATGCGGGGCCGAAGACGGACCACTGCTTCCTGAATCGGGCCCTGGGCCCATTCTTGAACCGGATGGACCGCCGCAGTAAGCGGAGGATGGCGCCAGACCTCCCCCCTGGGCCTCCACGTTCTCCGCCCGATCCACCTGAAAATATAATTTTTTGTTTATTTTTATAAATTTTGTAATAAAAACAATTAAATAATTCCTTCATGATTCATATTTCAGCCTGAAGTAAACAAAACACTCTTGTTAGCACATTCGTGAAACACCTAGCGAGTTTGGTAAAACAATGCTGAAGATCATGATCATTTTCAGGCAAATTTCGGGGACCGCACAATAAAACTGTAATCTAAACTGTAAAAATCTTATTCCGTTGTGATTCTTATTTCAACTTTAAATCAACTTTAAGACACTTATCACATTTGCGACCAACGTTTTCAAATGTGGTGAAATAATATTAAAAATTATCAACATTTCAAAGCGTTCGGGGAAACGCACACTAAAACTGTAATCTAAACTATAAAAATCTTCTTAAGTTATAATTTGTATTTCTATTCGATATAAGCTTTAAAACACTCTTTTTGTCACCTATGCAAAATCACCTTTTAAAGTTAGTGTAACAATACTGAAGATCATGATCATTTTCAAGAAATTTTGGGGGGACAGCACACTAAAACTGTAATATAAACTGTAAAAATCTTAGTCGGTTATGATTTGTATTTCAATTTGAGATAAACTTTGAGACAATCTTGTTGTCACGTTTGCGAAAAAACCTTCTAAACTTGGTGAAACAAAAAATAAACTAAAAATCATGATCATTTGCAGGAAAAATTCGGGAACCGCACAATGAAACTGTAATTTAAACTGTAGAAATCGTATTCCGTTATGATTCTTATTTAATTGAAGATAAATTTGAAGACACTCTTGTCACATTTGAGAAAAATCATTTGAAATTTGTTGAAATAATACTTAAGATCATCATCATTTCCAGAGAAATTCTGGGACACCGCGCACTAAAACTGTAATCTAAACTGTAAAAATCTAATGCAGTTCTGATCCGTATTTCAATTCAAGATAAAATTTAAATCACCCTTGTTGTCACATTCGTGAAACACCTAGCGAGTTTCGTAAAACAATGCTGAAGATCATGATCATTTTCAGGCAAATTTCGGGGACCGCACAATAAAGCTGTAATCTAAACTGTAAAAATCTTATTCCGTTGTGATTCTTATTTCAACTTTAAATCAACTTTAAGACACTTATCACATTTGCGACCAACGTTTTCAAATGTGGTGAAATAATATTAAAAATTATGAACATTTCAAAGCGTTCGGGGAAACGCACACTAAAACTGTAATCTAAACTATAAAAATCTTATTCAGTTATAATTCGTATTTCAATTCGAGATAAAATTTAAAACACTCTTTTTCACCTTTTAAAGTTAGTGTAACAATACTGCAGATCATGATCATTTTCAGGAAAATTTGGGGGTACCGCACACTAAAACTGTAATCTAAACTGTGAAAATCTTATTCGGTTATGATTTGTATTTCAATTCGACATAAGCTTTGAGACAATCTTGTTGTCACATTTGCGAAAAAACCTTCTGAACTTGGTGAAACAAAAAATAAACTAAAGATCATGATCATTTGCAGGAAAAATTCGGGGACCGCACAATGAAACTGTAACTTAAACTGTAGAAATAGTATTCCGTTATGATTCTTAATTTAATTGAAGATAAATTTGAAGACACTCTTGTCACATTTGAGAAAAATCATTTAAAATTTGTTCACTTAATACTTAAGATCATCATCATTTCCAGAGGAATTCTGCGACACCACGCTCTAAAACTGTAATATAAACTGCGAAAATCTAATTCAGTTATGATCCGTATTTCAACTCAAGATAAAATTTAAATCACCTTTGTTGTCACATTTGAGAAGAAACCTTTCAAAGTTGGTGAAATAATACTAAAGATCATGATCATTTCCAGGAAAATTTCGAGGTATTACACACTAAGACTGTAATCTAAATCGTGAAAATGTTATTTAGTTATAATTTGTATGTCAATTCCAGAAAAACTTTAAGACATTCTTCTTATGCTATTTTCAAAAAAACCTTCCAAATTTGGTGAAATAATCTTAAAGATCATCATCATTTCCAGGCAAATTAGGGGGAACGCACACTGAAACTTTAATTTAAACTATAAAAATCTTATTTAGTTATGATTCGGATTTCGATTGGAGATAAACTTTAAGACACTTTTTTTGTCACATTTGGGAAGACATCTTTCAAAGTTGATGAAAAAATACTGAAGACAATGATCATTTCAAGGAAAAATTCGGGTAACTGTACACTAAAAATGTAATTTACACTGCGAAAATCTAATTCAGTTATGATACGTATTTCAACTCGAGATGAACTTCAAAATAACCTTGTTGTCAAATTTCTGGAAAATCCATTCAAAGTTGGTAAAAAAATATTGAAGAACATGATCATTTCCAGGCTTTCAGGGGACCGCATACAAGAACCGGTAATCTCAGATGTAAAAATATTATTCAGTTATGATTTTCCGTGCACAACACAAGGGGATTAGAGCGTCCAAGATAAAAGTTATGGGCTGGAAATTATTCCTGAAATATTCCTTAAAATGTGCCTAAATTTTAATTTATGAAAATTTCATAACAAATAGTTTTGTTTCCACTTTGTTTAAAATTGAACTATTCTCGTTTTTTAAATATCATGTTAATTTCGAAGTCCCGGGGGCACGCGGGTTGATACTGATCGGCAAAAAAAATACGGAATTTCTTTTTTCGGGGTCCTCACAAAATGGGGGAATCATTGCTCGCTAGCAAAAAAAATTGTTTAGACTACCCTCAATCCAAGCTTTTTTTGAACCACCCCCCATTTAGAAGCCTTCCGAGCATTTGAAATGAATATGAGATTTTAAATGGGAAAAGCTAATTTTCAAAAAATCACTCATACGATAAGTGAATGAATAATTATTAATATTTTTCAAATAATTGCAAACTGTCTTTCACAAAAAACATCACTCATAACATTTAATAATAATCTAAACAGTAAAAAATCTTATTCTGTGATAATTTATATTTCAATTCGAAGTAAGCAAAACACTCCTGTTGTCACCTTCGCGAAAATACCTTTAAAAGTTTGTAAAACAATGACAAAGATTACCATCATTTCCATTCAAATTTCGGTGGATCGCACACAAAAACTGTAATATAAACTATAAAAATATTATTCAGTTACGATTCGTATTTCAATTCGAGATAAAATTTAAGACAGTCTTGTCACCTTTGTGAAAAGACCTTTTAAAGTTGGCGAAATAATACTGAAGATCATGATCATTTTCATGCAAATTTCGGGAGACCACACACAAAAACTGCAATCTAAACTGTGCAAAACCTTGTGTTATTTTGATACAATTTTTTGAATTTTGAATTCTTCTAGTACCTTTGATCACCCTCTTATAAAGTCTAGAGAAGATCAATATCTCTAGAGATTTTTCTTTAAGACTTCTTTCTCCTTTTGATTAGAAACTCAAGAAACTGTAGAAAACGAAAACTGACAGCTGACTCCATTGCGGGTCAGTTTAATCTCTTTTAGGATCTCCGAAGTATAGAAAGTTCTCTGCACTCTCCCTCTCATTCCTCTACTTTTTTTTTATAATGTCAAATTGAATAAAAGTTAAAAGAACAAGGGTACACTAGTCTATCCAAACTGTCCACAAGGGTGAACATTTTTCAGGAAGAGTCCAGAAATATCAAGTATCCTTGAAGAGATACAGGATTACTTTTTTCTCCTAAAAGAATATGTTAAAATATTTTTAAGAATGGAAACTTTAACAACTATATTTTTAGAAGAGGAAGGAAAATCGAACTGGACAAAAATATATTTCACGTCAGCAAAGCAAGAAGTAATCCTTTATATTTAGAATCTTATACGGCCTTTAAAGTTCAAGCTATTGATAAACGAAAATATAAATTCCAGTATTCTTTAAATAAATGTTTCTTCATTTTAGATAGGGTTTATGATTTAGGCTATTTAAAAAAAACCTAAATTATCAAATTAAGGGATTTAAAAAACAGAAAAGAAAAATTTTGCATTTGAAAAAAGTGCCTTCTGTTAAAGTTCTTTGATGAAGAAAGAGTGGAACACAGTTTTTTGTTTCATAGGATGCTTCAGAGCTTGCAGGGGCAGCATAACTCGTTACTATCCGGATTTGAAGTAACAAGCGATTCTCTGAAAGGGTGAGTGTCATATACGTATGCATATAGAGCGTGCTCCAGATTAAAGTCCTTTTATTTTCGTACCTGAAAGCCGATCATGTCCCCTTTTTTCTCGCAGCGACGAACGGCACTTAGTCGTTATTAGATACTACACTTTTATAAACCAAACATTTTTTTTCATCATTAATATCTGACTTTATAAAATAACTAGCAATAAATAAACGCTCGAAAAATGTGATTTCACGTCCCTGGATTTTTGTTTTTTCATATTGAAAGCATTAAATATTTAAAAAAATTTTAATGCTGAGAGTTCTAAAAATTTTTGAAATGAATTAAATTATATGATCATCATAAACCAAGAACATTAACTTTCTACCGAAAAAAGGCTTTTTAACAAAAAATATAAATTTTTTAACAAATAGTTGAATTTTCAACTAAAAAAGATCAATTTTCAACCAAAAATTAAATAGTTAAATTTTTAACGAACAATATGATTTTTTAATTAAACTGCTGAACCTTAAACCGAAAAATGACTTTCTAACAAAATCGTTCAATTTTCTACAGGGAAATTAATTTTTAACCAAGTTATGGAATTTTCAACCGAAAAGACGAATTTCCAACAAAACAGCTGACTTTTCAACAGAAAAGGAAACTTTTTAATAAAATTTTGTACATTTTAACAAAGTAGATTGAGTTTCAACGAAATATTTGAATTTTTAACAAAGCAAAAAGAATTTCCATAAAAAAAAATACAAATTTTTAACAAAATGCATACATTTTCAACCAAATAGTTGAATTTTCAACTAATAAAGATAAATTTACAATAAAAATGGAATAGCTCATTTTTCCGTTGAAAAAATTAATTTTCATCTAAAAAAAAAAGAATTTCTAACAAAATGGCTAAATTTTTTACCAAAATAATTGTCCAACAGTTGAATTAAAGGAAAAAAAAACTAATTTTCAACAAAATAGTGAAATCCTTAACGTTAAACAATAATGTTGAACTTTCAATCAAGAAATATGATTTTCAAACTAAGTAGTTGAATTTTCAACTAAAAATGGTATTTTAGAACCAAAAATGGAATCTTCAAATTTTTAGTTTAAAAAATTAATTTTCATACAAAAAGAAATCATTTTCAACATGCAACATTAATTTTCTAACCAGAAAGGCGAATTTTTCACAAAATACATGAATTTTCCACCGAATAGTCAATTTTTCGGCTTGTAAAAGGTAAATTTCAAACAAAAAATGGAATAGTTCAATTTCCGGATAAAAAATTTACTTTTTAACCAAAAAACACCAATTTTCTACCAAAAAAAGATAAATTTTACCAAATAGTTAAATTTTCAACGAAAAAGATTTATTGTCCACTAAGAAGATTAATGTTCTAACAAAAAGACAAATTTGCAGCAAAATACATTAATCTTCAAAAAAATTGTTGAATTTTGAAGCCAAATAGACGAATTATCTACAAAACAGTTAAATTTGCAACCAGGAAATATCATTTTTTCACAAAAAAGTTAATTTTCTACTAAATAGTTGAATTTTCATTTGAAAAAATAGTTAAATTTTTAACCAAATAGTTGAATTATTAACGATAATTATGAACTTTTAACAATAAAATAAATTTTCAACCACATAGTTTAATTTTCTACCAAATTCTTGAATTTTCAAGCCAAAAAGACGAATCATTTTTAACGAAAAATGGAATAGTTACATTGTCAGATGAAAAATTAATTCTCTAGAAAAAAAACGAATTTCGGAGAAATGAGTTCAACCTTCAACCGAAAGGATGATTTCTTAACCACAAAGAATAATTTTCTAAAAGTAGAATACACCGAACTCTCGGTTTCAGTACAGTTCCGGGTGTTACCTTAAAATAGTCTTGGCCACAAATCAGGGGAATCGAAGCGTAAATAGCCAGGGCCGCCTGAACCGTTTCCAATTGGAATGCATAATATTGCGCAATAAACTCGACTGAGTACTCGCGCACTGCGGCCCTTCCAAGGCGAGAGTCGCAACCGTCTCTCGCCCTGCGCGCTGAGGAACTGTGTGGGTCAGCAGTTCTAGGAAGGCCAAGCCCGGGGGGACAGAATCCGAGAGTTGGGTGTAATTAAGTTTTCAACCAATGAAATGAATCCTTAACAAAAAGATCAATTTTTAACAATGTAGGCCAACTTTCAACCAGGTAGTTTCAATTTTTGACAAAAAATAATGACTTTAAAAAAAAAAAGTTTCATTTTCATCAAAATAATTAAATATTCGAACAAATAGTAGAATTTTTAACGGAACGAGATGAATCCCGAACCAAAAAGATAATAGTAAGCTCTTTGATACAAAATAGTTGGATTTTCTTATTGGGTTGTATCAAGTCAGTGTGCATTTAGGTGAAAAAACAAGAAAAAGTGGAAGTTTCTTGAAAACCGTTGAAAACATTCGAAAAAGAAGAATGCTTGAAAAAATGGCAAAAAAGGGGAAAAGGGGAAAGAGTGTGAAGTCCGACACATGAAAATGATTTTCAAACTTATTAAGTTAAATTATTAAGTTCTAATTTATCATCAGGAAACGTATCCATTCCCCTGTTACCTATGTAGTTCTTAAGGATAAGAGTAAAATTAACGCAGTCGGCATGAAATTCGTTCGCTATGTCTGCGGTAAAACGCTAATGGACAAGGTCAGTAGAAGTTTTGCTAATATAATTCGTAGCATTGTGTCTGACTGGTAAATTAGTAATTTTATCACTTTCTGCTCAATGAAATGGTGAGAATTATGTGACTGAATGAATAAGTAAGGGTATTCTACTAATCAGCTTAGAAGTACTAACTTAATAATTCAATGAGTAGGAAAGAATTGCTATGGAAAATTAATTTTTCATATTTTCAATACTTTTTGATGGGTTTTGAGTTTGTTTTCTCAATTTATATTCTTATGTTATATCGTTATAGTAATAATAATTGTATATGAATAATACAATATTCAAAATTCAAACATTATAAACATTTTCTATTTTTAAAACTTTTCAAAACAATACTTTAATCTTTTTTCAAACCTTTTAAAACAATACTTCAATCTATTTTGTGCAATAAAGGAATAATTTAATACTTTTAATCGTTTTTATATTAGTATTCCCTTCTTCTAGGATAATAAATAGAGAATAGTAAGCTCATTTTACTTTTAAAAATGCTATGATATTCAAATTTCGCGGTTATCTGGGACTTTAGTTTTTCCTACGAGTCAAGAGATGGCGCTGAAAATCGTCTACGCAAAAATACGTTGGACTCCTATGGCAGCTTCCACCAGTGCCATGGCGCCGTGATTCTCGCTTCTCGCGCGATTTTTCGTTAGGGAATAAGTGGATTCTGACTTCAATTCATTGGAAGTTAAATGATTTTGGTTAGTGATATTATTCTTTTTGTCGTCTATTTAGTTTCAATAAAATGGGAAAGTTTTAGTTTAATAATGAAGAATCAGTGAATAGTTTAAAGGGAACTGGGAAAGTGACCTTAAAAAAAGTTAGGTTAAGTGAAATGTATTTACAGAAAAATTATATTTATGTGCCTTTTCTTGTGCACAAATTTAAAATAATATAAAGATTTTCAGAACCTAGAACTTCAGGTAGCTGGTCAGTATGGTTATATGTAATTTGATGTAACTTTTGTACAATTTTCACATTTCTTGTATTTTTTCATGTATTTCATAATTTATCATTTGAATTCAATAAAATTCTCGGAAATACTTCCGAAAAGGTCACCCAAGAATATTTACTTGATACTTGGTCCAGGGGTTCCTTTCAGACCCTAGTTAAGCGCACTGAAATTATTTTTGGCGCAGATCAATATAAATTAGGTTATTTATAATTTTGATTTTTTTTTTAAATTTCTTTTTTCAAAATCTCGAAAAATATTGATTTTGCAAAGAAATGTTGATCACAAAAGTTGTAGATCTCGTTGAAACACTTGTTTTTTATATCTATACTTTCTTCTAAAATTAATATTTTTCGAGAAAAATGACAAATCTGAATTTTCAAATTTTTTTTGGAAGAAGGGTTCGGCGTGAGAGGGTGGAGAGGGAGTGGTTCACATCCACTCACGCCGACCCCCTTTTCCAGCGGCCAAAAAAAAAACCACGCCTCCTAAACTTGGACATTTTAAATGGCCCAGACTCCCTCCCACCACTCATGCCGACCCCTTTTCCAACCAAAAAATCTGAAAATTCATTTTTGTCATTTTTCTCAAAAAATTATGATTTTAGAAAAAAAGTATGAATGTAAAAAATATGTGTTTCAACGAGATCTACAACTTTTGTGAACATCATTTTTTTTTTTTAAAATCAATATTTTTCGAGATTTTGAAAAAACTAATTTTTTAAAACAGTCAAAATTATTATTAACTCAATTTATAATAATTGTTATACCGGGTGTCACAAAAGTCCCGGGACGGCTGAATATTTCCTAAAGTAAGATATTTTTCAGGATGATTACTTTGATCTCGACGATGACCTTCAAGGTTTTTTCAAGGTCAACTTTTTTTTTCAAAGGAAACTCCCTTTTTTACATCGGCAATCCATAGAGCAAGAAATTTTAAATTCAAATATGTACCCAGGTCATACATAGGTACATTGTAACCTTGAAGGTCACTCTCAGGTCATTTGAACTGAATCAAGGTCTGCATACCTCTGGGAATAGAAGCTTTTCAAATTTTTTTCGTAACAAGCAAAGTTACTAACTTTAACAAGGCGTATTCAGTAGTGAACTTAAGCATGACCTTGACGATGACCTTCAAGGTCTATTTTTTCTATCGGAAACCCTCTTTCAAAGTCACAATGTACCTATTTATAACCTGCGTACATATTTGAACGTAAATTTTACCGCTCTACCGATTACCGATGTAAAAAGGGGTTTCCCATTTTATTTAAAGTTGACCTTGAAAAAATCTTGAAGGTCATTGTCAAGATCAAAGCAAAGGTCATCTTACCTGAGGAAACATTGAGCCGTCCCGGGACTTTTGTGACACCCGGTATAGTTGAACGCACTGAAAGGATTTTTGGCGCAGGTAAATATAAACTGAGTTATTAATAATTTTGACTTTCTTTAAAAATCATTTTTTTCAAAATCTTTGAAAATATTAATTTAGCAAAAAAATGTTTTCTACAAACATTGCAGATATCGTCGGAACACATTTATTTCATATTTGTACTTTTTTTTAAATCAATATTTTTCGAGAAAAATGACAAAAATGATTTTTCACATTTTTTTTTGGAAAAGGGTCAGGCATTGGAAGCGGGGTTCGGCGTGAGTGGATGGAAAGGTGTGGTTCACATTCATTCATGCCGACCCCTTTTCCAACAAAAAATCTGAAAATTCATTTTTGTCATTTTTCTCGAAAAATATTAATTTTAGAAAAAAAAGTATATATATATATATATACCATTAAACCATTTCCCTTTCAGGGTAGGCGTGACACTACCCAATTCGGGTAGTGTTTCTAGGTTTTTCTTGTAGTTATAAATAACTACAAGTGTGGGCTCACCACACCCACGATGTGCCAACAGCACTCATGTCAGTATTCTTGAATGGTCACCCATCCAAGTACTAACCGCGTCCAACGCTGCTTAACTTCAGTGATCTGACGAGAACTGGGTTTTTCAGCGTGGTATGGCCGTTAGCCATAAATAAATATAAATATATATAATATATATATATATAAATATAAATAAATATAAAAAATATGTGCTTCTACGAGATCTACAATTTTTGTGAACAACATTTTTTTTCAAAATCAATATTTTTCGATATTTTGGAAAAAACTGATTTAAAAAAAAAGTCAAAATTATTAACAACTTAGTTTATATGAATCTGCGCCACAAATCCTTATAGTGCGTTTAACTAGGGTCCACAAGGAACCCCTAGGCCAAATATCAAGTCAATATTCTTGGGTGACCTTTTCGGAAGTATACCCAAATCCTCTAGATTGTAATATTAATTTTAAAAATTCCAAACTACCTTTACAATAGTTACTATCAATAAATGTACCAATTCATTCAGTAGTAGCATCACTAATTCTTTCAGCAGATATAGTTACTAATTTATTTAGTCGGTTCTTCTTAAACATTGAATTAGCAGATTTTTACTAATTAGCAGTAAACGAATCGGCGCTATTTAAATTAGTAGAAAATCACTACCAGTTAGTAGTTTTCTACTAATTCAGATTTAGAGAGTAAAGTAGATGGTAATACCCGGAATCGAAAAGATATAAACCCCCACAGAAACACAAGAGCTTCCATGAGAAAATGTATGGACGTGAAGGAAGCTGAAGAGGTATGCCAGGACATGAAAGTGTGGCGACAAATAGTTCATGAGAAATGCATAATGAAGAATCTCAGTGGAGTGAGGGACGCCTGAAACAATAGACCTTGGATACTAATGGGCCCACGTGGAGAGCTTTACATGGTGACTTTGTAAAGCTCTTCGCCTGGGGTGATTGCTACCAAAATTAATCATGATCAGCGACCTGGATCAGGGCAAATCGAATTTGGCTTAATGGTATAATAATAAAATAATAATGATGCATTTCCGCCCAAGGGAAACAACTTCATATTGCTTCAAGAGGAAAGATAATTTTGACAATTTTGTCTCCCTTTCGAGAGTCTCTCTAGTGGAAATTCGCAATTAAAATCTAATTTAATGTAAGGAAGGCTACGAAATAATTCTCCAAGAAATTAAACATGCTATGAATCTTTTATGAAACCTGGCTTCATTTCTAACTTAACTTATATAGGTTGGAAAAGTTCCTCCCTTTGTCTGGATTTCACAACGTGGCAGAACCGCAGCTTCATCCGTCTTTGCCATTTGCAATTCTTCTCTAGTTATCTATAATACTTAGAGATTTCAGTATTGCAACTGGGTCACATTTATTCAATTCAAACCACACGATATCATTAGATTCATATCCTTATACGTTTTTTACATTCTCATCAGAGAAGGTATTAGATTTGTGTAAAACCCTGGCGAAAGTATCGGATAGGAATTCCTTCCGAACCAATCCGAAGTCATCCG
>CAKNYM010052102.1:62553-119694 GCA_932195095.1 Andricus curvator
ATTGATTCGGATTCATTTGGATTGAAACTTTGGTTCGGATTTGTTCGTTTTGGAGTTCGGATTGAACCGGATTGAGTCCGATTAATTTTTAAACGATTTGGGTCAAACGAAATCTAGAACCTTTTTCGGATTGGTTCGAATTGACTCGGATTGGTTCGGATACAGATTCCGGAATGATTCGGATTGGTTCGGAAGGAATTCCTATCCGACACCACGTGATAGCATTAGATTCATATCCTTATACGTTTCGTTTTTTACATTCAAATCAGAGAAGGTATAAGATTTGTGTAAAACTCTGGCGAAAGTATCGGATAGGAATTCCTTCTGAACCAATCCGAATCATTCCGGAATCGGTATCTGAACTAATCCGAGTCAATTCGAACCAATCCGAAAAAAGGTCTACATTTTTTTGACCCAAATCGTTTAAAAATTAATCTGACTCAATCCGGTTCAATCCGAACTCTAAAACGAACAAATCCGAACCAAAGTTTCAATCGATTGAACCGGATTGGGTCGGATTAATTTTTGACTGATTTGGATCGAACGAAATGTAGCAATTTTTTCGGATTGGTTCGAATTAACTCGGATTGGTTCGGATACAGATTCCGCAATGATTCGGATGACTTCGGATTGGTTCGGAAGGAAAATCCATTTAAACCAAAAAACGCACGATATGAAATAAAAAGTCGAGAGAAGAAAAACATTGCTTTTTGAAAGCCCTACAAGATTATTATAATAACTTTTTGAATTTTCTTGAAAAATCGAAAATTCAAATTTTGATCGCACAAAAAATAATGAAAAATCAGAGATTTCACTTTACGGTTAAACTATGAAAGATGCGAAAAAAGATTTTAGAAAAACAATTGTGCGCCCAAAAACGATCTACAAATTTGTTAATAATTACTTTTTGATAGGACGTGTAGTTTTTGTTTTATTCATTAAAAACAAAAATTGATAATAAAAAAATTAAATTTTTGGACAAACGACACAAGCTACGAAAAAGATAAATAGACAAAAGTTGTTTGCGCAAAAATAGCTACAAATTTTTCATTAATCTTTTTTTAAAAGAATATGTAGTTTCTGTTTTAATTGTGAAAATAACATGAAAAATAAAATAAAAAAATTAAATTTTTGGAAAAACAACGCAAAATACGAAAAAAAATTAATCAACAAAAGTTGTTTGCCTTGAAAATATCTCTGAATTTGTTTCTAATCATTTTTTGATTGAACGCGTAGTTTTTGTTTTAATCGTAAAAATAAAATTAAAATTTTTGGACAAAATACACAAGCTACGGAAAAATATAAATGGATTGAAGCTTCATCTTTCATGATAGAAAAGTCATCCTTCTTGGTCAAAAATAAACGTTTTTTTGAAAATTCTGCTGCCTTCTAAAAAAAAACCTTTTTACTTAAAAATTTAAATTTTTGATGAAAATCCAACTGTTTTTGGTTAAATTTTAATCTTTTTGGTTTGATAATTCGAACATTTGGTTGAAAAAGCATCTTTGTTGATTGAAAATTCAACTATTTTGTTAAAAATTAAATTATTTGTAAATTGTAATTTAAAATAAATGATTTTAAATCGTAATTTTTTATAAATAAAAATTGGTTCTAGTACATATTTTAGTTTAAAGTCATTGAAAAATATTCATGAATAGGAAATCAGGAGTTAAAAAACAGACTCGAACTATGGTCAGGAGTTAAAAAACGGACTCGAACTATGGTCAGGAGTGGATAGTGAATCACATGGTAAGCAAGAAGTCGGTCTGATTCATGAAGAGAGCAAAACAGCATATCAAGGAGCATAGATTTGCAACTTCCAGATTATTGTGGGTTAGAATAAAAGTGGGAATCAGAAAAAAAGGCAATGGAAAAAATGGCGATGGAAGTAAGGAGATTTTATAGGGAAGAGAAAGGATGGGTATGAGTTGAATAAAAAAAAAAACAATTAATAGAAGAAGAGATAAGGAGAAGATCGGAGACGTGGAAGATAGTACGATTATTGGTAAATGGGGATACGGAGGGCGAAACAGAGGAGTTAAGGGAGCTAATTAAATGAGAGGAAGAAAGGGTAAAATTGATCATAGGAGAGACTTCAGTGCAAGAACAGAAGAAAGAAGAGAAAAAGAATGGAGAGAAAACTGGATGGGACTGGGAGGAATTTCAAAAACTAAGCAGTGATTGGAAAGGGAAGGAAATTAATGAATAAACTGGAGAAGTGAAGATGGTTTATTTCAAATTGAAATACAGAGGGAGATGAGGAAGGAGAGTACACGCATACGGCAGAGATGTGTAAGAGAGATGAAAGAAAAACAGCCAAAGAAGAAAAAAGAGTAGGAAAAGGTTGTTGGTCAACATTGAGGAGATGGAAATAGTAATAGGAAAAGTGAAAAAAATTAGAGGATACAGTTAAAAATAAGTCAGAGAAGAAGGAAAAAGAGGTAGCTAGTATGAGGAATGTAAGCAGAAAAAAAAGAAAGTAATTAGGAAAATGGAGAAACGGGAAGAGCAGTGCAGAAGAATACAGAAGCAAGAAGAAAGAGTACAATTAAGAGTACAATTTATGAAATTGTTAGGAGTGGAGAAGAAAATAACGACATGAAGAAAAGAGGGAAGAGAAAAGAGAAAAGGAAAAAGAAGAGGATATCGTAAGAGGAGAAATAGAGAAGGCAATAGGGTTAATGAAAGATGGAAAAGCAGAAGGTATCTAGATGAAATTCTATGGAGAGGGGAGGGTTTATCAGAAATATGGAGAGAAGGAATAAGGGTACCAATAGTGAAAAAAGAGAAGGGGAAGGTGTTAAAGATTATAGAGATTTGAGTATCAGAGAGACTGAAGAGGAAAAAAAGATAATTTCACAGAATTAGAGAGGGTTATGATACTATTCACGTAGTTAATTGTATTATAAATAGAAGAGTCAACAGAGAGAAAGGGAGCACAAAAGCAATGTTTGTGGACAACAGGGAAGAGATAATTGAAACTATGAGGAAAAAAGAGAAAAGAGAAGGTTTGAGGAAAAGTGTAGCAGAGATTTTGAGAGAGACCAAAAGTAAGGTTATAGTGGGAGAACAAATAGGAGACAGTTTTTGGTTAGCTAAAGGTGTAAGAGAGGGTTGTCCTCTAAGTCCACTCCTGTTGGAAACATTATTATCAGATTTAGAAGAGGAGATAAAAAAGGATGATGAGGAGTAAGGCTAGAGGAAGAAGAAATAAAGTGGTGCAAGGTGGGAAGGTGTAAAGATAGAGGAAGTAAAGGAATTTAAATATCTCGGTTTTATTATGTGAGTGAATGGCAGTGGGACAGACCTATGGGAATTGTAAGAGAGGAATGATATAGAGAGGGTGCAAGAGAGATATATGTTAGATTCAAATTACGGTTAGAGCGGTGAACTTCGGGTTTGGTGGTAAGAGAAGAGGTATAAAGGGATAAGTTAAGAACAAGAGTAGGAAAGAGGGAGTGGAAAATCGGAGGAAAACTAAGGAAGGGAAAGAGAGGATAGTTAGTGAAAAAGTGAGGTGGAAAGAAGAGAAAATAAGGCCGTAGAGTTAACAAAATGAGAAGAAGAAAGAAGAGAGTTCTTTGGAGATCGAGGGAGAGGAGAAGAAGGAAATATAGATTATGACGAATTGGTAAAAAGAGGTAGAGAAAAAAAGGTAAAAGACAGGTGGAAGAGAAAAGAGGAATCAAGATACAATAAATCGTATGACGTCATACAAAGAGAAGGATTGCCAAAATATCTGGAAAGAGGATGGATGGAAAGAGATAAACAAGAATGGCTAGATGGAGACTCAAAAATGTAGTAAGAGAATCAATGTGTTGGAAGAAGGATGCGAAAAGAAAATGCAGAGTATGTGAATGGGTAGAGGAGACATAGAGCATGTTATGAGATCGTTGTATGAGATCAAAGGAGGAGAGGGGAAGATGTCAAGAGAACGTAATAAAACGTAATAAAGATGTAAAGAAACGGACGTTATGTAAACCCTTATGGAACACATTATAAATAAAGAAGAAGTATTTTTTTCTCTAACTTGATTATTGAATAAGATGACATTATGTTTGAAGATTTTTTTGTTGAATAGATTACTTTAAAACTGTGATAAACAAATTAAAAATACTCTTGTAAGGTGTAAAGCTACATTTTTTTCAATTAGTATCACAGAGTCGATTGAGATCCTTTTTCCTTTATCTGCTTCAGCAAGTGGCGAGCAATAAAACGAGGAATTTCTTTCTTAAAGTAAAAGGATCAGTTCCCATAGTTACCTTCGCTGGATCTATTTACTATTTACGTCTGAACAAAAATAAAGAAATAAATTCTACTGATCGTGGAAAACTTTGAAACCTCTTTCTCCATTGAAAATACTTATTTCTTTTGCTCTTTGTTTCTTTTAAATGTCGAGTGTTCAATGCTTTACCGAGTCCAAACAAACGGAAATTTTTTTAAATTATTATTATTTATTTGTAAAAATGAGAATTCAGTAGGTTTTGGGCGGATACTACCTGAAACTGGAAAAATTGTTAATATCAACTGATTAATAGGGAGAGCGGTCCTAAGTCGGCACTGTGTGCTAAGCCGGCACCCTCGCGTTTCTCAGAAATGGCGCGCATGTCTCTTTAATTTTCTCTTGACAGCGTGAGCGGGTTATGCATTTTACATGCCAACGGAATTCCGTTTTCTTCCATTCTTGTGGAGCAGCTACAGGTGCGTAAATATTTTGAAAAGTTCAATCGATTAAGTGCGTTGGTTTCTGTGTCCTGTGTGCTTTTGCCTGATAAAATGGTCTTTTCATTCGTATCTGTTTCGTGTGCGTAAAGCATGAAATGTGTAAACATTCGTAGTGGTCCTGTGTCGGCACCAAACAGGTAGTCCTCCGCCGGCACTTTTTTACTTTTATTGTTATTTGTGTGTTGTTTTATTTTGTTGTGTTTCAATTCCATGTCACTCGTCTCTTGTTGGTTTTTTTAGTTTGGTTGTGTTTTGAATGCATGTAGCTTGTCTCTGGTAGGTGTCCATCCTATAAATAAATGTTGACAATATTCTACATGTTTGTTCATTGTGAATGGTTTAAATTTGTCTATTTCATGCTAAAGCTTACAAAACCTGCTCCTTTTCGTGCATTCTAGCGGAAAAAATTATGTGCTGACTTAGGACCAGGGGGTGCCGGCTTAGGACCACCATTTCAAGAAATAGCAAAAATCGACTTCTTCACTTTGCGCTGCATTGTGACCGCAAAAATCGCTCCAAACTGCTCCGAACGACATATAATTGTAGAACAAGGATCGTAGTACCTCACTAAAGACATTAAAGCGCCATTAAACCCTGTCTACCCTCTGTTTTCGACAAAAACTCTTACTGTGCCGACTTAGGACCACTCTCGCTATTAATTTGATTAATTAAAATTTTCAGATTTAAATATTATAAATGGTTTGGTTTCAATTTCAAACGTACAGAAAGTATTTGCAGTCAAACAATTTTGAATTAAATTCCTCCAGAATCAATTAAAAACAATGAAAAATTAAAATAATGATCTTTTAAGCTCCAGCTTTAAAAATGAGAAGAGTCCAGAACTAGGAATTGAAAATTAAACTTTATTTGAAAATGTTTCAAAATATTGAAAATTTTTAATTTAACTTAAAAAAAAAAGAATTTTGAATTGAAAAAGGATTTTTAAATTGTTTACGTTTTGAAATTTGGGGACGCAAGATTCAACAATTAACACTTTTTTATTTCTTGAGGATTTTAATAATCACCCTTAATTTTTGAAAAATATATTTTTTAGGCAATTTGGAAATCTTTTGATTTTCGAAAATCTCGTTGCCTAAAATTTTCAACTTTTTGGCAATCGCCCAACGGATGTAATTTCTTCTTTGTTGTTTTATTACATAATAATACAAGAAAATGATCCTCAGAGGTGTGTTTTGCAACTTTAATGCGTCGTAAAAACAAAAATAAAAAGACTATATTATGCTCGTAAATTGTAGACCTTTTCGAGTCTCCGTTTTTTGATTAAATTTTATGGTGCAATACATTTATCTTACTGACGTATCGTGAAAGTCTTAAATTCGTATGTGAGCACTGGAAAATAGTTTTCAGTGATTTTTTCTAGTTTTGATATAATGAAATAAAATAATAATTAATTAAAAATTGATGTTCAACGATCACTTCGGACAAATAATTTTTGTAAAATAAAAAAAAATCTGCCTTAGCCAGGATTTGAACCAGGATCGCCATAATACATGAGTAGGCGTTAACCAGTTACGACACCGAGGCCTCAAAAAATCTTTTCTCGTTCTTATAGAATATCTTATAGAATATATATATCTATAAGAATATACCTTCTGAGTGAAGGAAACTTCCGAGTTTTTAAATTTTAATTAATTAAAATTCAATAAATAATGATAACGATGGAAAAATAATTGTTTGAAGAAGAAAAACTGATCCGCTGAGGTTTCGATGGCTTCATTGGTTAACGCTCTACTCATGTATAGTGGCGTTCCGGGTTCAAATCCGGGCTGAGGCGATTTTTTTAAAAAATTATTTGTATGAAGTAATCGTTAAATATCTCATTTTAATGAATTTAAATTTAAAAAGACGTACGTTAACATCTATTGAATGGTAATAACATATTCCAAAAATTATTTGGATAAAATTATATAAAATTTATGACATAATCCGTGATAGGAATGGAATTTAAGAAAGTTTACAAGCATTTCCCGAAAGTTGGGTTTGGCGATTAAAGCCAAGCAATTCATCCTAGGATAACGGAAGTGCGATAGTGCACGGAATTATTTATCGGCCATATTATTCACCTTCCTGACTAATTACGAAAATTCTTGGCCCGCGGGATGCATCCAACCTCTCTTCTTTCACTAAAACACGAAAAATATAACATGGAAAAGGAAGATGATAAATGATCCTCGAGAAAAGACTCGAGCATTTTCCATTTTTTTGAAAGGTCCTTCGAGCCGGGTTTATTCATTTTTGTCAAAATCCGTTCCTCAGACTAAACAGCCCTGAATGATCTTCAAAAATGGGAAATGGGGTGATTTTTCACAAAACTAGGAAAATATATTCTGAATTTTCAAAGAAATGGATGAATTTTTAACCAAAAATATAAATTTTCAACCAAGGAAATCAATTTTTGATAAATAATTGAATTTTCGGCCAAGAAGATTAATTTTTTACCAACACAGACAAATTTTTACGGAAATATATAAATTCTCAAACAAATAGTTGAATTTTCTACTAAAAAAAAAAAATTTCAACCAAGAATAGAATAATTCAATTTTCAACCAAAAAGATTAATTTTCAATTAAAATGATGAATCTTCGACCAAAAAAATCTGGAAGATTAAAAGTCAGTTCAACATATATTTTGGAATTTAAGAAGTTTTGAAGAGATAAAAAATATTTTGCAACTGAAATATTTCCGAAAATTTACAAAATATTTTTAAATTTATTTCAAACGTCTAAATAACTTTTAACATGATTTAAATACTTTCTAAATTTTTTTTAAATCCTGTATAATCAAAAAATTGTATTAACAGTTTCCTAGATACTTTATTTTGAAATTTTCGAAAATCAAATAAAATACATCTTAGTGGGTAAGAGCATCAGACCGGCAATCTGAAAGACCTGGGTTCGGATCCCAGCGGAGCTTGAGAGCAATTTTTTCCAAAATTTGGAAATAAAAACCAATATTCAAAAAATATTTATTTTAGACCAGTAGACAAAAGACATTTAACATCAAATTATTTAATTGGTTAAAAATCCATTTTTTTATTGAAGATTCATCTTTGATTACAAATTTAAATATTTGAAAATTTATTTTTTCAACTAAAGCTTTAACTATTCCATTTCTGGTTGAAAATTGACCTTTTCCAGTTGAAAATTTAAGTATTTGGTTAAAAATTTAAGCATTTGGTTGAAAATTCTTGTATTTTGTTGATAATTCATCTTCTTTTGTGGATAATTCATTTTCTTAGTTAAAAAATAACCTTTTTGATTGAAAATTCATCTCTGACTGAAAATTTAACTATTTTGCTAAAATCTGGTTTTTTTTTTGCAAATTAATTTTTTTCACTGAAAATGTAACTCTTTTTTGGTTACAAATTCAATTTCTTGTTTGTAAATTAACCGGTTTTGATTGAGGCTTCAACTATTTTTTGAAAATTCTTTTTTTTTTGTTGAATTCAAGTGATTGTGATTCAAAAATAAATTCTTTTTTTTTCGTAATATTAACTATTACATGTTTTGCTAAAGTTAAACTATTTTTTTTTTAAATTAATTTATTTTTGATTGAAGAGTAATTACTTTATTTGAAAATTCAACTATTTGGTCGTAAACCAACTTTTTTTTGGAAATTCAGCTCTTTTGTAGAAAAATCATCTTTTTGACTTAAAAATTCAACAATTTAGTGGAAAATTCAATTTTTCAGTTGAATATTCATCTCTGATTTAAAATTTCACTAGTTTTTTTAAAAATCGTATCATTTTTGGTTAAAAATTAATTTTTCAGCCTGAGAATTTAACTATTCCATTTTTTGTAGAAAATTGATATTTTTCAGTTTAAAATTAAATTATTTGAATGAAAATTCAAGTATTTTGTTGATGTATCATCTTTTTGTAGAAAATCAATCTTCTTGGTTAAAAAGTAAACGTTTTGGTTGAAAATTCATCTCTGGTTGAAAATATAAATAAGTTAATAAATTTTTTTTTTTTGGTTAAGAAGTAATTTTCTTCACTGAAGATGGAACTATTCCATTTTTGGTAAAAAATTGACCTTTTTTGTTGAAAATTCATGTAATTTGTTGAAAATTTAGTTTTCTGAAAAATTCGTCATTTTGGCTTGAAAAGTCTATTATTTGGTTGAAAATTAATTTTTTTTTACTGAAAATTAATTTTCTTCACTATAAAATTGAAAATTTTAATTACTTTTTATTGATTTCTTTTATTTAAAGAATACAATTTTTGTTTTAAAACGCATTTAACATTTTTTAACAATTCAACAACAATTCAATTTTCAACAATTTTTTTGAAATTTCAATTATTTAGCTAAAAATTAGTTTCTTTTTTTAGTTGAGAATTAATTTTTGTTGCTATAAATGTAACTATTCCATTTTTTTTCAAATGTATCTTTCGCTGGTAAAAAAATTCATGTATTTTCATGATAATTCGTCCTTTTGGTTGAGGAGTCGACTGTTTTGTTGAAAATTCGCCTTTATTCATTAAATTCAACTGGCTGAAAATTCATTTTTTTGTTGTTGAAAATTTATCTTTTTTAGTTAAAAATGCAATTGTTTCGTTAAAAATTTGCTTGTTGAAAATTCATAATTTTGGTTGAGAATTCAACTAATTTGTTGAAAATTCGTCTTTTTTAGTTGAATTCAACTGGTTAAATTTTTTTTTTCGTTGAAAATTATTTTTTTAATCTGAAAATTTAACGTTTTCATTTTTGGTTGAAATTTTTTTTTAGTTGAACATTCAACTATTTTGTAAAAAATTCTTGTTTTCTCTTTAAATTCAATTGATTGATGATTCTTTTTTTCAATTAGCTTTTTTAACAACAAATTTAACTGTTACATTTTTTGTTGCAAATTTTTTTTTTTAGTTGAAAATTCACCTGTGTTTTTGAAAATTCACCTTTCTTGATTTTATATTAACTTTCTTGATGAAAATTCTTCTTTTGGTAAAAAATTAATCTTCTTGCCAGAAAATTTAGCTATTTGGGAAAAAATTCAGCGACTTTTTTCAAATTTTAATTATTTTGTTGAAAATTCGACTATTTTGTTAACTGATCTTTTTTGGCGGGAAATTCAAGTGTTTTGTTGAAAATTTTGACCTTTTGGACGCTCTCTGATTAAAAAAAAAAAGTATTCCAAACCTCAATGCTGAAAAAATAACTAAAATCTACATTTTAATTTTTTTTTCTGAAAAAAGATCTTCTCCTTTCGCTCCGCTGGGAATCGAACCACAGAACTTCCGATTGCCGGTCGGATGCTTTCCCATTAAGCTAATAGAGAGATCGAGAGAAGAAACATTTTCAGAAAATACACGCATTATTTTGCAAGGTGGTACATATCAAATTTTTTCAAGGAATCAGTATTATCATCACCCGACCGGCAATCGGAAGTTCTGTGGTTCGATTCCCAGCGGAGCGAAAGGAGAAGATCTTTTTTTAGAGAAAAAAAAAAATTTAATGGAAAATAATTTTCAATTCATATTTCCATCTAGTCTGAAAAGACGTTACGAATTTCTGTTATTCTCTGATGATAATACAGATTCCTTGAAAAAATTTGAAATATACCACCTTGCAAAATGATACGTGTATTTTCAGAAAAAAGTTTCCTCTATCGATCTCTCTAGTAGCTTAATGGGAAAGCAACCTACCGACAATCAGAAGTTCTATGGTTCGATTCCCTGCGGAGCCAAAGGAGAAGATCTTTTTTCAGAGAACAAAAAATTAATTGAAAATATTTTTTAATTCATATTTCCATCTAGTCTGAAAAAACGTTGAAATTTCTGTTATTCTCTGATGATAATGTAGATTCCTTGTAAAAATTTGATATATACCACCTTGCAAAATAATGCGTTTATTTTCTGAAAAAAATTTTCCTCTCGATCTCTCTAGTAGCTTAATGGGAAAGCACCCGACCGGCAATCGGAAGTTCTGTGGTTCGATTCCCAGCGGAGCGAAAGGAGAAGATCTTTTTTCAGAGAAAAAAAAAGTTAATTAAAAACAATTTTTAATTCATATTTCCATCTAGTCTGAAAAGACCTTAAACATTTTTGTTATTCCATGATGATAATACAGATTCCTTCATAAAGTATACATTTTTCTTCGGAAAATTCTTTAAAAGATTTTATGTGACGAAAATGGTTACGACTTTCAACGAGGCGGGAGGAAAGTTCTTCTTAAGTGCCGCTCTAGAATTTATAATTTTGCCTTTGTTGGCAGAGTAATGAAGGGGTAACTGCAAAACTTTCCTTCTACGACTAAAATTCGCCAATTACACCTGGCGGCTATTGCGGATGGAAATCTTTCCCAGTTCTCTGCAAAAACAGACTCTTTTCCTGATGCTTTACTACATGAAAATCCCCTCGGTGGACTAGTTTTGAGAAAGTTTGTTTAACGGCTTACGTATCAGAAACTTTCGAGAAAATGTAGAATTGAGAGTGCTATAATATTTGCTAATGTGGAATTTAAAAATGTTGTGTTTTCAAATTATTGTTTAGATTTTTGTAGTCTAAACCAGAATCGTTTTAATTTTAAGCTGTGAAAAAAAATTTGTCTCTAGCTCCGCTGGGATTCGAACCCAGGTCTCACATATTGCCGGTCGGGTGCTTTCACCCACTAAGCTACGAAGAAGAGCAGGTGTTAGAAGGCCGGCAATCTGTGAGGCCTGGGTTCGAATCCCAGCGGAGATAGGGATGCATTTTTTTCACAGACAAAAATTAAATTCATGCTGGTTTAGACCTCAATCTTTATCTTGGAACATATCAAACAAAGAATATTTTACGAATGGAATAAAAGAAATTTCACCTTTTCTACCATGAAAGATGAATTTTCAATCCAATGGGACGAATTTTTAACAAAATAGTTGAAGTTTTAAGAAAGTAGTTTAATTTTCAACAAAAAGACGAATTATCAACTAAGAAGATTAATTTTTCTACCAAGTGAAAGCATTAATTTTTAGTGAAAGAAATTAATTTTAAGCAAAAAGAAAAATTAATTTTCAAAAAAAAAATTTCAAGCCACAAAGACGAATTTTTTAGAAGGCAGTTGAATCTTCAACAAAAAATTTTCTGTTTATCCAAGCAAGATGAATTTCCTACAAAAAAAATATCAATAATTTATCCAAAAAAAAAAGTTTTAAAATCCAAAAGACGAATTTTCTTCCAAAAAGATAAATTGTGGACCGAAAAATAGGAATTTTTAATAAAATAAATGAATAGTTGAATTTTTAAATAGAGAAGATCAATCTTCAACAATAAATGGAAATGTTACATTTCAGAACAAAAATTAATTTTCATTAAAAAAGACAATTAAGAAAAAAAAATTCGACAAAAAAGTCCAATTTTCAACCAAAGGTGGAAAAGTTATATTTTCCGTTAAAAAAATTAATTTTAAACTGGAAAATTTTTTTTTTTAACAAAATAGTAAATTTTTTACTTAAATGATGAACTTTCAAACAAAAAAATAAATGTATAAAATAGAATTTAATTTTAAAACCAAAAAGATGAGTTTTCTACTAAAGAGACTGTTTTTCTGCCAAAAATACGAATTATTAACAAAAAGCATGAATTTTCAAACAAATTAATTTTCAACACAAAAAAAAAAGTTTTTAACAAAAAAGGCAAATTTTCTACCAAAGAAATTAATTTTTAACTAAAATTATAAATTTCGCAACCACCGAGACAAATTTTCAACAAAGAAATATTTTTCATAATTTTCAAGAAAAAACAGGACGAATTTTTACCTAAAAAATATCAATTTTTCACCAAAAATTGAATTGTTACATTCTCAGTTTAAAAAAAATTTGTGTCAAACAAAAAAAAACTAATGTTCAATAAAATATATTTTCTACCAAAGAAGTAAACCTTCCAACAAAAAAATAAATTTTTAACAAATTAGTTAAGCTTTTCCCCTAATAAATGAATTTTCAATTATAAAAGATCAATTTTTAATCAAAGAGATGAATTTTTAAATAAAATCATGGATTTTCAACTGAAACAGTTAAATTTTCAGTTAAAACAATTAATTTTCACATGAAAAAATGAATTTCCAACAAATAATTCAGTATTAGATACGTCAACCAAAAAAGATTTAAAATTTAAATAAATTTTAAAATTTGAAATACAAATTATAAACAGATGAAATTTCTGCTAAAACAGATTAATTTTTAAACCAAAAGACTCATCTTTAGAACAATAGTTGAATTTTCAACCAAATAATAAAATTTTCAATTAAAAAATATAATAACAAGAATATTATATCAGGTTGGCCAAAACAATTAATTTTCGAAATTTCCTTAATGTTGTTACATTATTAACATAAAATCTTTTATAAACGAAATGAAAAAATTTTTAATTTAAATTTAAATATTTCAAATTTTCCAAAATATTTTTTATGTTTTTCAGCAAAATCTCAAATGTAAATAACCATCAAAATTAATTTTTTATCAGAAAAGATGAATTTTCAAAAAATAAATAAATTTTTTTTAAAATAGTTGAATTTTCAACTATGAAAGATAAATTTTCTATTAATTTCAATATTCATCCCGCAAATATTAATTCTCTACCAAAAATACAAATTTTCAACAAAATAGTAATTTTATACCAGAGGTAAATTTTAAACTAAACTGGTGAATTTTCAACCAAAAAAATAAATTTTCAACAAAGTATTTCAAATTTTCACAGAAAAAGACACATTTTCAATTAAAAAGATGAATTTTCAACAACATTTTTCAGTTCAGGAAAAAAAAAGATGTTTATTCAAATTGTTGAATTTTCAAGTGGAAGGATGGATTTTGTTTAAAAATAATTGAATTTCAAACCCATAAATATGAATAATTAGCAGAAAGGTAAGAGTTACATTTCCGGTTATAAAAATTAATTTTGAACAAAAAAAACGACTTTTCAACAAAATAGGTCAATTTTAAACCAGAGAGAGGAATCTTCTAACAAAAAGATAAATTTTACACCAGTAGTTGGATTTTCTATTAAAAAAGTCAATTTTCAACCAAAAATGAATGTTGCATTTTCAGTCGAAAAAATTCATTTCAAACAAAAAAAAAAGCTTTCAATTAAGCAGTTAAAATTTTAACCAACGAGATAAATTTTCAAATAAAATTATGAATTTGCAATTCAAGTAGTTCAATTTTCGGATAAAAAATTAATTTTCAACCACAAAAAAAAAAATTTAACCAAAAAAATAAAATCTGGGTGGCCGAAAAAATTAATTCTCAAAATTTGCTTATTTTTCCCTGACCATTAATATTGAATCACTAGAATCCTAATCTGGTAAAGTTTTCAACATAGAATATTTTATTAATGGCATAAAAATAATTTTAAATTAAAATTTAAAAATTAATATATTATCCCCACTTTTGCAAGATTCTTTTCTAAATCCCTTAATTTTTCCTGATTTTCAGTTTTTCTGAATTTTTAAATTATTATTCATGTTTTTCAAGCAAAGTGTCGACCGGTTAGTTTTATGAAAAATTCCGTAATACAAGTCCTTGCCTTTTTTAACAAAAGCTTAAAAATAAATAGCCATAATATTCAATCACACCATTGAAAAAGTTGTAAAGACACAATCATAAACCTGATTTTATTCCAATCTTGAAACGATCGTTTGTCTCGTATCAAAAGATACTAAAATCCTTTAATAATAGCCACACCTCATAATAATTTCATTTGGGTCTTATAATTATCGAGTGGTTTTTTTATGCCATAATATTCTATAATATGCTATAAAAGCACGAAAAATGGCTCGTTAATCGAGCGTTCTTCGATCCATTGGCGAGACTAGTGTAATTAAAAAAGGATCTGAAAGGTTAATTATTTTCGAATGATTTATGATTCTCATTTCTTCATTTTGGCAGAAGCTATCAAAGCTTTTAAAGTCCCATCTTTTATGTAAATGGAAGTTCCAATTCCCATTTAATTCACACATTAATCTTTTTCGATTTTTTAAATTCTTTCTTGCATTTTTGTATGGAAAAACTTGTTGACTAGGACGTTAAAACTTCCCCCTCTCATACTGTCCCCCCACTCCCCCTACATTCCCCTATTCTTCCCTAATATCCCTCTCCACCCCTACTTCTCCTCTCCACCCCTACTTCTCCTCTCCTCCCCTACTTCTCCTCTCTAACCCTACTTGCCCTCTCCAACCCTAAGTTCCCTCACCACACTTCAACCTTCGCTTCCCCTACCTTCCCCAACTTTTGCAACATCCACAATCTCCTACCCCCCCTATCCTCCCCTACTTCCCCTCTCCGCCACTACTTTTCCTCTCCACCCCTACTTCTCCTCTCTTACCCTACTTCCCCTCTCCAACTCTAAGTTCCCTCCCCACACTTTAATCTACGCTTCCCCAACTTTTCCAACATCGACATTCTCCAACTTCCCCTATTCTCCCCTACTTCACCTCTCCACCCCTACCTCTCCTCCCGTACTTCTCCTCTCTAACCCTACTTCACCTCTCTAACCCTACTTCACCTCTCTAACCCTAAGTTACCTCCCCACACTTCAATCTTCGTTTCTCCTACCTTCCCCAACTTTTTCAACATCTACATAGCTCTCTCCTTACTTGTCCTTGTTCCCCCACATTTCCCCTCACTTATATTAGTTACCGTTCTCTCACTTCCTTTACACACCCAACCCTCATTCTCGCCAATTCTCCTATTTCCATCATACTTATTTCTCCTCTCTCCCCGTACTTCTCTTTCTTCATTTTCCCGTCACGTCACCATCCCTCTTTTTATCACACTTTCCCTACTTACCCTCCTCTTATTTCCCCCACTTACGCTACAATCCCTTTCCTCATTTCCTCTCGCTTTTCCCATCATTAACAACACATTCTTCTTCTCCGTTTATTTGCCCTCCCTAACCCTACTACCCCTCGTTATTCGATCATTCTTCGATTCATTGGAGAGACTAGTGTAATCAAGAAAGGATTTGAGAGGCTAATTATCTTCGAATGATTTATGATTCGCATATCTTCATTTTGGCAGAAGCTCTCGAAGCTTTTAAAGCCTCATTCTTTTATGTAAATGGCAGTTCCGATTCCAGTTTAATTTAAAACATTAATCTTTCTCACACTTTCCCTCCCCTACTACCCCTACATTCTCCTACTTACCCTCTTCTTCCCTTAGCGTACCTTCCCCAACTTCTTCAACATCTACTTGCCCCTCTCCTCACTTGCCTTACTTCCCCAAGGTTTCCGGTCACTTCCCTTACAACCTCATTTCTCCTTATTCTCCTCACTTACAGTAGTTACCCTCTTCTCACTTCCTCTACTTACCGTCCCCTCATTGTCCACATTTCTCCTATTTCAATTACTCTTATTTCTCCTCACTTCGCGTACTTCCCCTTCCTCAGTTTTCTTCACGGCAGCATCCATCTTTTTATCACACTTCCCCTACTTACCCTCCTCTTATTCCCCCCACTCACGCTACCATCCCTTTTTTCATTTCCTCTCGCTTCCCCATCCTCAACAGTAAATTTTTCTTCTTCGTTAAATTCCCCTTCTTTTTCCTACTACCCCTCGTTATTCGATCGTTCTTCGATCAAGTGTAGAGACTAGTACAATTAAAGAAGGACCTGAGATGTTAATTCTCTTCGAATGATTTATGATTTGCGTATCTTCATTTTGGCAGAAGCTCTCGAAGCTTTCAAAATGTTACTATTTTATGTAAATGGGAGTTCTGATTCCCATTTAATTCAAACATTAATCTTTTTTGATTTTTAAAATTCTTCGTTGCATTTTTGTATGGAAAAACTTGTTGACTAAGTCGTTAAAACCTCCCCCTCTCATTATATTCCTCCCCTAACCCCTACATCTTCCTACTTCCCCTCTCCATATACTTCTCCTCTCCCTATACTTCCCCCCTCTACCTCTACCTACCCTACCCATACTTCAACCTTCGCCCACCCTACCTTCCACAACTTCTTCAACATCTACTGTCCTCTCTCCTCACTTCTCCTACTTCCCCCACATTTCGCCTCACTTCCTAAACCTTCATTTCTCCCCAATCGGCTCGATTACAATAGTTAACCTCTCCTCACTTCTCCTACTTACCCGCCCCTGATTTCCCACTATTCTCCTATTTCCGTTACCCTTCTTTCTCCTCACTTCCCGTACTGCCCTTCCCCCATTTTATTTGCTAACCAGTTACAAGGTCGTGCAAACATCCCCCTCCAATACTTTCCCTCTCATATACTTGTCCTACTTCCCCCACATTTCTCCTCACTTCCCCTACCCCCTTATTTCTGTTCATTTTCCCCACCATTTTTTCTACTTTCCCTTACCTTATTTCTTCCCACTTCCTGCACTTTCTCTCCCACATTTCCCCTCACGTCATCATCCCTCTTTTTATCACAATTCCTCTACTTCTTCTACCATTTCCCTCACTTCCGCTACCTCCACTTTCCTCATTTCCATTCTCATTTTCTTTCCTGACATCCCAATCTTCCCCTTTCTTCATTTTCCCTCCCTTCCTCTACTATCCCTCCCCTCATCATCGCTCATTGCACAATTTATCTAAGAAATTGTACCGGTATGTAATGTAATTATTAAGTAGAGTAACTGTTTTTTAAACAATATTTCAAGAATTACAGTGTCTGCCAGACGGATGATAATAAATTCCCGTTTTTTTTTAAATTCGGGTTTTTGAAATTTCCATGTCATAACTTAGACTTTTAATTCTTTTTAAAAATACTCTCTCTGATTTTTGACACACCCTTCCCTTTTGTGAAATTTTGTGACATTTCAGTGAATCCCCAACCCCTTAAAAATTGTATGTGACACAGAGGCTGCCCCCCCCCCCTATTTTAAAATACAAAATATAAATTAAATTTTTTATAACAGTCAATTGAACAATGAATAATAAGTTGATTAAAAAAAATAATAATGATACTATAGTTATAATGATAATTATTATTATAATTTATTAATTGGATTTATTTAATAATAATTTATTTATTATTATTAATATTATATATATATATATATATTTTATTATATTATTATTATTAAATATTATTAATAATCTAATTAAAAAAATCTTTGGTTGGAAATTTAACCATTTTGTTGAAAATTCGTTTAGTTTTTGGTTGAAAAACAAACTTTTTAGTCAAAAATTCAACTCTTCAACAGAATGTTGAACTCTTTCAAAAAATTTTTTTTCCTTCGAAGAATCAATATTTTGGTTGAAAATTTAACTATTTTGCTAAAGGTTCATTTTTTGGTTGAAATTTAATTTTCAATATTGAAAATTCCAACATTTTGTTGAAAATTAGTCTTTTGTGGTAGAAGATTAATTTTCTTGCTTAAAAATTCATTTTATTTGGTTCAGGATTCAACTATTTTGTTGAAAATTCGTCTTTTTTGGGTTGAATCGAACTGTGTTTTATTTAAAATAAAAATCTGTTTTTTTTTAATATTAACTATTACATGCTTTGTTCAGAATTTATTTATTTTTTTGCTTAAAAAATGAAGTGTTTGATACAAAGTTGAATTCCTTTGTAAAAAATTCATTTTTTCATGAAGATTCATCATTTTGGTTAAAAATAAAACAATTTATTCGTAACTTCACTTTTTTATTACAAATTAATTTTTTATCTAAAAATTTAGCTATTCCATTTTTGGATGGAAATTTTTCTCTTATGAGTTAAAAACTCAACTACTTGGTTAAGGATTAAATTTTTTTTAATTCATCTTTTTTCGTTGAATTCTACTGTTTTTTTATTTAAAATGAAAATCCTTTTTGTTGATTACATGTTTTGTTGATCATTCATTTTTTAGGTTGAAAAATCAACTATTTGGTTTAAAGTTGAACTACTTTGAAAAAATGCATTTTTTGATTGAAGATTCATCATTTTGATGGAAAAATCAACTTTTTGGTCTTAAATTAACATTTTTGTTGATAAGTCATATTTTCGGATTGAAAATTAAGCTGTTTTGTAGAAAAAAAATTTTTTGGTTAAAAAATAAAATTCGTTTTCTGTTGGTCAAAAATTAATTTTTTTATCTAAAAATGTAGCCATTTCACATTTGATTAAAAAATTTTCCTTTGCAAGTTGAAAACTCAACTATTCGGTTGAGGATATAACTTTATGTTTGAAAATGATTGTATTTTGTTGGAAATTCGTCTTTTTGGACAAATTTAACTATTTTTTCATTAAAATTAAAATTTTGTCTGGTTGGAAATTCGAATATTTGGTTTGAAAATGAACTTTTGTTGAAATTTTGACTTGACATATCTGGAATCTTCAAAAATACTTTTGAATTTTGAAATTGACTGTACACATAGAACATCCAGTTATACGTCATGTTTACCCACAGCGGTTATGCGTCTTTATGCTTCGCACTTACATTTAACACCGCCATAAAGCACCCTCGAGCAAGTTTCTTTGAAAAGAATTATATACTGCTTTAATCAGTGCTTTATATGACATGAAGCAACATCAAATTCACACGGTAAACTTCAGAATGGAAAACATTCAAAATTTATTTGAAAACCTTAATCGAAATAATTCTTACCAATTTTGTTTCCGCATAGAGGAAGCTTTGTAATGGTAACATTTTCCAAAAAATTTTAATTCATTTAATTACAGCTTTCTCAATTTAAAAATGTCTAATACAATGTTCTAAGCAATTATCCGTATGTGTGTGTATGTGTATGTGTGGGTGTGTGTTTGTATTTAGATGTGTGTGTGTGTTTTATAGTAATATTTGTTTCATTAGCATAAGTCAAAGTTGATGCAAGAATATAAAAGATTCCTAAGTTCGAGACGAATCGATTGACCTATAATATTAATACATTTTATTGAAGAGTAAGGAAGCTATGGTATACCATTAAGCCATTTCCCTTTCGGGGTAGGCGTGACACTACCCGATTCGGGTAGTGTTTCTAGGTTGATAACTTGTAGTAAATAACTACAAGTGTGGGCTCACCACACCCACGATGTGCCAACAGCACTCAGTTTTCTCGAATGGTCACCCATCCAAGTGCTAACCGCGCCCAACGCTGCTTAACTTCAGTGATCTGACGAGAACTGGTTTTTTCAGCGTGGTAATGCGTAATAATTCGAAATACGGTTTTTTATAGTAAAACTTTTTTCTTCAACATAATTCAAAGTAGATGAAAGGATATAAAAGATTACTTGGTTCGAAACGAATTGATTGACCTATAATATTGATACACTTTCACCGAAAAGTAGGGATGTTATAGTAATTTATATATTTAAAAAATCAGTTTTTTATAGTAAAAGTATCTTCATTAACATAATTCAAAGGTGTTGCAAGAATAGAAAAGTTGTGTTGATTCAAGATGAATCGATTGACCTATAATATTAATACTTTTATTAATGAGTAGGCAAGTCATGGTAATTTATATATTTTGAAAATCAGTTTTTATAGTAAAACTTTTTTCATTAGCATAATTCAAAGTTGATGCAAGAACAGAAAAGATGTGTTGATTCGAAACGAATCGATTGACCTATAATATTAATAAATTTTATTGAAGAGTAAGGAAGCTATAGTAATGCATAATATTTGTGAATACGGTTTTTCATAGTAAAACTTTTTTCTTCAACATAATTCAAAGTTGATGCAAGAATATAAAAGATTCCTTGGTTCGAGACGAATCGATTGACCTGCAATATTAATACATTTTATCATAGAGTAAGGAAGTTATGGTAATTTATATTATATTAAAAAAGGATCTTTATAGTAAAATTTCTCTCATTCTCATAATTCCAAGTTGATGCAAGAGCAGGAAAGATGTTCTGATTCGAGACGAATTGATTGACCTATAATATCAATACACTTTTACTGTAAAGTAGGGAAGTTATAGTCATTTATATATTTTAAAAATCAGTTTTTTATAGTAAAAGTTTCTTCATTAACATAATTCAAAGTTGATGCAAGAATAGAAAAGTTGTGTTGATACAAGGTGCATCGATTGACCTATCATAATCATACTTTTATTAAAGAGTACGGAAATTATAGTAATTTATATATTTTGAAAATCGGTTTTTTATAGTAAAACTTTTTTCATTAGCATAATTCAAAGTTGATGGAGAATATAGAAGATTCCTTGGTTCGAGAAGAATCGATTGACCTATATTATAAGTACATTTTATTAAAGAGTAAGGAAGCTATGGTAATGCGTAATATTTCGAAATACGGTTTTTTATGGTAAAACTTTTTTCTTCAACATAATACAAAGTTGATGCAGGCATATAAAAGATTTCTTGGTTCGAGTCGAATTGATTGACCTATAATATCAATACATTTAATTAAAGAGTAGGGAAGTTATGGTCATTTATATATTTTGGAAATCGGTTTTTTATAGTAAAACATTTTTCATTAACATAATTCAAAGTTAATGGAGAATATAGAAGATTCCTTGTTTCGAGAAGAATCGATTGACCTATATTATTAGTACATTTTATTGAAGAGTAAGGAAGCTATGGTAATGCGTAATATTGCGAAATACGGTTTTTTATAGTAAAACTTTTTTCTTCAACATAATTCAAAGTTGATGCAGGCATATAAAATATTTCTTGGTTCGAGACGAATCGATTGACCTACAATCATAATACATTTTATCAAAGCGTAAGAAAGTTATGGTAATTTATATATTTTGAAAATCGATTTTTATAGTAAAAATGTTCTCATTCGCATAATTTAATCTTGATGCGAGAATGAAAAAGTTGTGTTAATTCAAGACGAATAGAATGACCCATAGCGTTGATACATTTTATTGAAGAGTCAGGAAGCTATGGTAATGCATAATATTTTAAAATACGGGTTTTTATGCTAAAACTTTTTTTATTAGCATAATTCAAAGTTGATGCAAGAATATAAAAGATTCCTTGGTTCGAGGCCAATCGATTGACCTACAATATTATTACATTTTATTCAGGAGTAGGGAACTTATGGTAATTTATATATTTTGAAAATCGGCTTTTTATAGTGAAACTTTTTTCTTCAACATAATTCAAAGTTGATGCAAGAATATAAAAGATTCCTAGGTTCGAGACGAATCGATTGACCTATAATATTAATACATTTCATCAATGAGTAAGAAAGTTATGGTAATTTACATATTTTTAAAATCGGGTTTTTATAGTAAAACTTTTTTCATTAACATAATTCAAAGTTGATGCAAGAACAGAAATGATTCCTTGGTTCGAGACGGATCGATTGACCTGCAATATCAATACATTTTGTCATAGAGTAAAGAATTTATGGTAATTTATATTATATTAAAAAACGATCTTGATAGTAAATTTTGTCTTCATTAACATTATTCAAAGTTGATGCAAGAATATAAAAGTTGTGTTGATTCAAGGTGAATCGATTGACCTATAATATTAATACTTTTAAGAAACAATAGGGAAGTTATGGTAATTTATATATTTTGACAATCGGTTTTTTATAGTAAAACTTTTTTCATTAGCATCATTCAAAGTTGATGCAAGAACAAAAAAGATGTGTTAATTCGACACGAATGGATTGACCTATAATATTAATACATTTTATTGAAGAGGAAGGAAGCTATGGTAATGCGTAATATTTCGAAATATGGTTTTTCATAGTAAAACTTTTTTCATTAGCATAATTCAAAGTTGATGCAAGAATATAAAAGATTCCTTGGTTCGAGACGAATCGATTGACCTATAATATTAATCAATTTTATCAAAGAGTAAGGAAGTTATGGTCATTTATATTATATTGAAAAACTATTTTTATAGTAAAAATTTTCTCATTCTCATAATTCAAAGTTGATGCAAGAACAGAAAAGATGTGTTGATTCAAAACGAATCGATTGACCTATAATATGAATACATTTTACTGAAGAGTAAGGAAGCTATGGTAATGCATAATATTTGGAAATACGATTCTTTTATAGTAAAACTTTTTTCTTCAACATAATTCAAAGTTGATGCAAGAATATAAAAGATTCCTTGGTTCAAGACGAATCGATTGACCTATAATATTAATACATTTTATTGAAGAGTAGGGAAGTTATGGTAATTTATATATTTTGAAAATGGTTTTTTTATAGTAAAACTTTTTTCATTAACATAATTCAAAGTTGATGCAAGAATAGAAAAGTTGAGTTGAATCAAGATGAAACGATTGACCTATAACATTGATACATTTTATCGAAGAGTAAGGAAGCTATAGTAATTCATAATATTTGACAACACAGTTTTTTATAGTAAAACTTTTTTCAGTGACATAATTCAAAATTGATGCAAGAACGAAAAAGATTACTTGATTCGAGGCGAATCGATTGATCTATAACATTAGTTCACTTTATTGAAGATTAAGGAAGTTATGCTGATTATAATAATAGAATCATATGTTTCAAACAGAAAAACTTTTTTCATCGATATAATTTAAAGTTGATGCATGAACAGAAAAGACTTTTTGATCATAAATTTTCAAATAAAATAATTCTAAAAATTATTGTAAAGAAATCATGAAGCTGGGAAAGGGATAGGGTGCGGAAGAATTTTTCCCTTCCCTTTTCAAGCTCGAAAAATTTTCATTTCAAATACAAAATTTGATTTGTCTGATTTTTCTTTATATTTAAAAATTTGTTGTATGATTTTGTAATTTTGTATTTTTTGTAAATTTCTATTTTTAAATTGATCAAAATGAAGACTTTGGTTTGTCTATTATTGAAAATAATAACTAATGCTTCCTCTATGAGGAAGCAAATACATTTGCTAACGGGAAGCAAAGTGCTCGTGAAATGAGCACCATATAATTATAAATACAAACAAAGTGGAAACAGTCGAGATCGAATTCACAGCTAGTTTAAGTATATTTTCAGAAAAAATCCAATTATTAAAAAGCGTATGGCGCCATTTTCGATTATTATATCGAAACTATCTCGAAATTATGTATTGTTGTCGGGATACCCGCGTTCAATTGAAAAAATTAAAGTTAAAAAAATATATATTTTTGAATATTTGGAAATAAAAATTTTGAAGCTTTTCAAGCATTTTGAAAGGTTTCACGAAAATAAAAAATGTTTTTTTTTAAATTTCATAGGATAATTTTTCATTGACTTTTTATTTTGAAAAATTATTTTAAGAGAATATTTAAAAAGTCTTCAATACATTTCAAAAGGTTTCCAAAATCGTCAAAACAGAATCTGGAATATTTGAAGGCAATTTTTTTTTATTTTTCAGAATTTTAAGAACTATTTTGGAAACATTCGAATAATATTAAAAGATATTTGGAAGGTTTAAATTTTTCGGAAATGATAAAATATTAATTCGAAATTTTTAAATATTTACAAAAAATAAAAATAAAATATAAATTTTTCAAGGTTTCGAAAACATTTTCGTAGCTTTATAAGAAGTTTAAAAGGCTTCTTCAAGAAAATAAAAATGTTTTCTTCAGATTCCTGGAAAAACTTTCAATATCTTTTTATTTTGAAGAATTAATTTTTAAAGAAAATTTAAAAGGGTTTTAAAACATTTCAAAAGATTGCTACAAATGTCGAAAAAAATCTGCAAGATTTAACGGTAATTTTTTGATTTTTTAAACATTCTTCAAAACGTTATGAATAATTTAAGTGAGTTTAAACGATATTTATTTTCAAAACTTCTGAAAGTCCGAAATATCTTTTAAATTGACTCGAAATCTTCAAAAAGCTTTTTGAATTTTCTCAATATTCTTACGAAAATGATATTTCTATAATCTTACAAACAAATGAATAAATAAACTTAAAAATGAAATATTTATTCGAAATTTTTATTTTGTACTCAAAACCATTTATCACTTGAAATTATTATAAAATTCATCTCTCTTGTTGACAATGTCACTATTTCGTTGAAAATTCTTCTTTTTTGCATAAATTCAAATGTTTTCTCAAACTTTCAAATTAAGATCGTTTTTGGTTGTGTAAATAAAGTAGTTATAAAATGGGAAACAAAAAAAAACTTTAACAAACACACTGCAAAACAAAAGTCTCTGATAGCATTCCTGCCAGATGTTACGGGTAACCAAAGGTTCATAAATCTAAAATTCCTCTTAGACGTGTAGTCTCCACGAATTCGTTAGACGAGGATCCCACTAAAGATCTTCAAAAAAGAGTAAATAATGTAGTTATAAAATGGGAAACAAAAAAAAACTTTAACAAACACACTGCAAAACAAAAGTTTCTGAAAGCATTCCTGCCAGATGTTACGGGTAACCAAAGGTTCATAAACCTAACATTCCTCTTAGACTTGTAGTCTCCACGAATTCGTTAGACGAGGATCCCACTAAAGATATTGAAAAAAGAGTAAATAATGTTGTTATAAAATGGAAAACAGAAAAAAACTTTAACAAACACACTGCAAAACAAAAGTTTCTGATAGCATTCCTGCCAGATGTTACGGGTCACCAAAGGTTCATAAACCTAAAATTCCTCTTAGACTTATAGTCTCCACGAATGGCAGTCCATCGTATAATCTAGTAAGGTATCTCAGTAAAAAAATCTGTGCCAGGCTAACCCCTTCTACTTCTTTGGTAGTCATTTCACTTGACGTAGTTTCGTTGTTTGCAAAAGTTCAATTTGGGTTAGCACATGAGGCAATAGAAAAACATTACGATGAAGTCGAAACCAAACTGAAATACCACTTACAAATTTTAGAAATGGCCTCCCTATGGGGTTTCCCCTCTCCCCTATCGCTGCAGATATCCTCATGGACGATCTAGAAAAAGAATGCCTAGCAAAACTTCCATTCCAACTTCCATTCTATTTCCGTTATGTTGATGACATAACCGCAACACCGAAAAATGAGGTTGATACAATTCTAGACATTTTCAAGAGTTACGACAATAAATTGAAATGCACCCTTGAGAAAGAAACTAACAATAAAATCAGTTTTATGGACATAGTTGTCATTCGCGATGGTGACCACTCAAGAGAAATTTCCTCTTGTGTCAGAAGGATGCTTCTTGACACAAATGGAATTTCCTCTTGAATTTAAGGTTTAGAGGAATTTCATTGGTCGTAAAAAGTCTCTTTTTGCAGCAAACATCCTTTTGCGACAATCTTCACCTAATCTTGTAGCGAAATAACTCTTTTTGTACCAAATGATATTGAAGTGGTTCAAAACAAAACAGGCCAGAGGATGATGCTTTTGTTTCAAGACAACTTTTTCTCTGACTGACAGTAAATGTTATCAACAACCTTGTAGACAGGAGTATTATTCTTTTAAAGATTTACATTCTCAACAAATCGAAAAAAATTTAAAAATTTTAATAACAAATAGTTACTTCCTGAAAATGATTAACAGGATAATAAAACAGCTAGATGCCATCAGACAACTATTCATACACAAAGATTCAGCCCAGGACTCTCCGAAAAATTTTTAGGCATTCCTAAATCTTTTGATGTAAAACCTTACATTCTTTTCTTACGTTTCTTGCATTCCTGAGAAAGGTCAACATAATTTGAAAACAAATATTTCTTTATCTTTACGTAAATATTCACACAACCAAGTCACTCCTATGAAAGATTTTCTTTCAGGATTTAGGTTCAGAAACTGAAAAGTTTTTATCCCAAAATGAAGACCTTATCATCACTGAAGCTGATGAGAGTAGAAAAAGAAAAATGTTATGATATTCTTAATGATACAAATACTTATACTGAAATTTCTAAAAATCCTACTAATAAAATTCAAAATGATTCAAATGATCTTATCCAAGATTCTTTAAATAAAAAACATTTTAACTCTGATATAGCTAAGCTTCTAAAATGCCATTATGGTAACTCTCCTAGATTTTACGGTCTCGCTGAAACTCATAAACCCAATATTCCTATAAGACCTGTTATTGCATTTTATGATGCTCTTCATTACAATTTTTCCAAATTTTTAGCTAAACCTATTCAATCCATTTTAAGAAAAACAGATTGTTTCATGAAAGATAGCTGGCATAATAAAATTGTTTCTTTAGAAATAAAATCAATGTACACAAGTATTCCTCACATTCGTATTGTTAATTGTATTCAAATGAACTGGCTCGAGATCTCTGCACATACCAATATTCCTATAACCAAATTTTCACAGTTAATTAAATTTTGCTTGAAAATTCTGATTGTAAATTTAACAACAAATTCTTTAAACAAACATGTGGTATCCCTATGGGATCACATCTTTCTCCTGCTCTTGCTAACTTATTCCTTGAAAGAATTGAACAAGAAATCCTATCTCAAATACCTTATGATGTCACTTTCTTTTTCCGCTATGTCGATGATATTTTTACATGTGTCCCTGAAGATAAAATTGATGATATAGTTTCCAGATTTAATAATTACCATCCTAATCTCAATTTCAATTTTGAAGTTGAAAAAGAAAGTAAATCATCATTTTAGATCTCACTATCATCAGACATGATGATGTTTTAACTAACTGGTTTAGGAAACCATCTTGGTCTGGTAGATGTCTACATTTTTTCTCTTATTGTGATATTAAATATAAAGTTCGTGTAATCAATAACACGATTGATAGAGAAGTCAAATTATCACACAACAGTTTCACTAATAAGAACATACAAATAGTTAAGAATACCTTAAAAAATAATAATTTCCAAACTATTTTGTTGACAATTATGTCAAAAAAAAATTAGATTTTATCAAATTTAATAACTCTAATCATCCTGTTTCAGTTACACAAATTGAGAATTCCTCTATTCTTAATAGATTGTTAGTTCTTCCTTTCACTATGGATTTCTGTCGAAATTAAAAATTCTTCTCAAACAGTTTAATATGACTCCAATTTTTCAATCTGAAAAAGACATTTTCAATTGTTTTGGCAACTTAAAAGATCCAATCAAAGAAGAAAATAAAAAACATTTTATTTATCAAATAAATTGTTCTGGTTGTGATAGCTGTTATATTGGTAATTCTGAAAGATATTTCCATGTACGCATTGGAGATCATAAAAGTTATTGCAAACATTATCATCGTTGTACTGCTCTTGTTCAACACTCTCATAATTTTGATTACCTTTTCGATTTTAAAGGCGAAAAAATACTTGCTATGGAGTTTAATTACAGAAAAGGACTTTTTAGAGAAATGTTTCACATTGTTAGAAACCAAAACTTAATTAATTTAAGATCTGATACTCAACACATTAATAATCTTTACATTGATTTATTAAAAAGTACTTCCAATTCTTAAATTGAAAAACAAATTTTATCAATTTTTTATTATTTATTCATTTCTCTATTCAATTTTCTAACAATTTTGTCAATGTTGTATCTTCGTATCCTTGCGTTTAACTTGAGTTTAGTTCTCTACGTTGGATTGTGGACAACATGTGACAGTTCCACCAAATTGTTTTTTAAAAATGTTTATCTTTAGTCCCAATCCACAGACATCGACTCACTGTTGTTTTTGAAACACTATTTTTGTTACTCAACTATTTTACTATGGAAAATCTCTATACAAATCTTTTTGTTCTTAACTGTTCTTAGTTGATACACTCTAACCTCCATTGAAAAATGGTGGCTTCTTCTTTCTTTTTAGGTATGTTTTTTTGTAACTTAACAAAGTAATTCTTTTGTCAATAGTTTGATCTCTTTTTAAAGTAATTCGTTGTTTGTATTTTGATCCTTCCTCATTTAGGAACAGATGATGGAGGTTATAAGTTGTTTGCGAAGATTGTTTTTAAAACCTATGACAGTTTATGTTTTGTTTTATTGATGATGCTTGGTAATTGGAACAAGCAAAACGTAAGTCTAAATAGTTCTCCAACATAAACATTTTATTCAGCTCAATAAAGAGCTTGTAACAAAAGACAAGAAGATCGAAAAAAATGTATTCCACCTTCTACATTAACTCCTACACTGGTCGACACATATCAACATCTAGGTATATGTTATAGATTTATTTTGCATTTTTAAATAAGAAAAATAGCCAATCCCTACACTTTACTAAAAGTGTAGTTTACAAAACACCTTGTTCTGATTGTGCTTCCTACTATATAGGCACAACAAAACGTCCGATTGAATTCCGAATCCATGAACACACGAAAGATGTCTATAAACCACATTCAAAATGGTCTGCATTAAATAAACATTCCCGGTATGAAGGCCACAGATTCGATTTTCAAAAAACAAAACTCATTGACAAAACTGATAATTACAGGAAACGCTACTAGAAATGATTCAGATTACAAACAAACCTAACACTATCAATCAAAGAGCAGACATTCAAAACCTTTCTTCTTTTTATAAGACTTTATTTTAAAAACAATTGACAATTCTCACAACCTTCCTTCTTTTTATAAGGCTTCATTTTAAAAAACAATGAACAACTCACAAAAAACAACATAAATAATTTTGATTTAATAAGGTTTTTTGTTGTTTTGGGATTGTTGTTGATTTTTTTATTCTCACAATAATTAATACTGAAACTATAACATGAAATTTAGGAATTTTAAATTAGATTAAAATCAAATTCAAAATCCTATTTAAAGTCCAATACTCAAGTTAATGTATAGAATTCCTGAAAATAAGAGAAGAATCCAACGATCAAATTTGGACAATCACCACAAAATGCTCCCATTGCAATTCCTAAAAGGAAAAAAAATGTTGTGACGTAAGTCATCTTACAGATATTGCAAGTGATCTTGGAAACAACACCACCTTTTTCAAATTTATCTAAAGGATCTTTACAAAAGGAATGATTGAATCCATTACAAACGGTATAACAGTTTTCAAAAATTGACCAAAACATGGGAAAACAAAAGAACAAAGAACTATATTCCCTTAATTCCTCCTGATTATCCGTAGATAAAATGTTATTTTGTTTGTTTTTGATTTGTTAAATTCTAATTCTGATGTGTTTCTCAACTAACTTTTGTGGGTAATGAGTAGGAAAAAGGATATTCCTAACAATATTCAAATTCTTCTTGTGAAATGAAACGTGGGACAAACCTGAAGCTCTGTGAACTGAATTTTGGATTACTGCAATTTGGTTTTGAAAAGGATGAGCTAAGAAGAAATTTAAAATTCTACCTGAATATGTACTTTTCCTATACCAATTGGTAATGATATCACCATCCTGACCTTTAATTACTTCTATGTTCAAAAAACGGATTTTATTATGTTTCTCTATTTCATGGGTGAATTAAAATTTTGGATGAAAACTGTTAAAAGCATCAATAACTGCCTGCAACTTTGCTAGATGAATACATAATAAGGTGTCATCAACAAACCGAAAGTAAAAGGAAAAAAGCAAAATCTAGCTTCTTGAAAGCAAAGTCCTTCAAATCTTCCATAACTATTTCTGCTAAAATCGAAGAAATGACTGAACCTATGGGAGTGCAAAACTTTTGCCAATGAAAAGATCCATCGAATATAAAATAAGTTGAGTTCATAATAAAAACTATTCCTTTAATCAAATCTTTTTGAATTGATCGAGACGTGTTTTCATATTGTCCCATCTATTCAAAATTGCCTGTTTAACTAATTCAAGGGGGTATACTCGGAAACATTGCAACAACATCCAAAGAAATCATTACATGGTCATCAGGGACAGTTTTTTGAATAATTGTTTTGAATTCCCAGATATTTTTAATATTGTATTTTGAAGTTGTAATAGAGTCATTAAGTATCAAATTTAAGTTTTGTTTTAAAATTTTCGTGGGAGTGTTAATAGTTGCAAGAACTATTCTCAAAGGATAGTCATCTTTATGAATCTTTCTCAAACCACCACATCTGGCAAGAACTGTGTCTTCGGTATTTATATCACTTCATCTTATATCTTTTCCTGAAAGTACATTCTTTCTTCAATTATCCAGAATCTTGAAAGTCTCTCTTCTTAATTGTATCAACGGATTTTCATTCAATAATTCAAAATTTTCACGATTGGAAAGCAAATCTTCGATATCCCTAATATAATCTGATTTCTTCCATCCATGCAAATTGTATCAGGGTTGTTTTTAAGGAAACCTTTCGTTATCATGAAACCTCCAGAAATTTCACGATCAATGCTACTAATGTGCAAACGATTCTTATCAACGAAGCTCTTTTACACGTGTAAAATGTTGTAGAATGATGTTTCGGAAATATTTATGATCTAATTTTGGAATTTTGTGTATACTCGATTCAACATCTTTGACTATTTCCATCATTTGTTTCGACTTACTTTTAATCACATGGTTACTAAAACCTTTACCTAATCTGAGAATATCTGTAACTTAATCAGGAATTTGAATATTTGCCAAATTTACAAACCAATGATCCTTATCTTCTTTTTCAAACATCTTGTGTAAATTTAAATTTTGCTCTTGAATATTAGTTTGTTGATCAATCAAAATAGAAAGTTTGTTCTCATGTTTTTTATCATCGTTTAAAAATCCTCGATTAAGGAAAATCTGATGTTTTAAAAGATAGATTTTCTCTTGTGGCAAACATACTTCTAATTCACTTTTGATTCTGGAAATTTTTACTTTTAAAAAATTAACATGATTTGAAACATCCTTGATCAGTAAATTCAGCATTGAGAGTTTGAAATTCTTTAAATTATGTTCAAATTGTCTATTGGAAAAATTACTGTGAAAAGCAAAATCTCGAAATTTTTTATCCAAGAAAAATATTTTTTAGGTAAAACATCATTTCTTCGACATTCAATCAAAAACCTTTTCTGAAGGATACTGCCTCTTAATTTTTTGTTGATATCACACCATAATTTAACCTTCCTAAAGGCTTCAGGACCATATGCAACTTTGATCTGATTGAAAAACATCATTTCATTTTTGTGCAAAGAAACAAATTTGTTTGTTTTTAGGAATTGCAATAGGAGCATTTTGTGGTGTTTGTCCAAATTTGATCGTTGAATTCTTGTTTTATTTTCAGGAATTCTATACATTGAAATAACTATTCTCAAAGGATAGCCATCTTTGTGAATCTTTCTCAAACCATAACATCTAGCAAGAACTGTGTCTTCGGTATTTATATCACTCCATCTTATATCTTTTCCTAAAAGTCCATTCTTTCTCCAATTATACGGAATCTTGAAAGTGTCTCTTCTTGATTGTTTTAACGGATTTTCATTCAGTAAATCAAAATTGTCACGATTGGAAAGCAAATCTTCCATATCCCTAATATAATCTGATTGCTTCATACAAACTGTACTATTGCCTTTAGCAGCAGTAATGCAAATTATATCAGGGTTGTTTTTAAGCAAACCTTTAGTTATCATGAAATCTTCGGAAATTTTACGATCAATACTACTAATGTGCAAACGATTCTTATCAACGAAGCTCTTTGACAAGTGTAAAATGTTGTAGAATTATGTTTCGGAAATCTTGCTGATTTAATTTTGGAATTTTGTCTATACTTTATTCAACATCTTTGACTATTTCCATCATTTCTTTCGACTTACTTTTTATCACATGGTTGCTAAAACCTTGGCCTAATCTGAGAATATCTGTAACTGAATCAGGAATTTAAATATCTGCACAATTATTCCTCTAGCAAAGTTGCAGGCAGTTATCGATGTTTCAACAGTTTTCATCCAAAACTTCAATTCACTGATGAAATAGAGAAACATAATAAAAACAGTTTTTTGGACGTAGAAGTAATTAAAGGTCAGGATGGTAATATTATTACCAATTGGTATAGGAAAAGTACATATTCAGGTAGAATTTTAAATTTCTTTTCGGTTCATCCTTTTCAAAACAAAATTGCAGTAATCAAAAACTTAGTTGACAGAGTTCTAGGTTTGTCCCACGTTTCATTTCACAAAAAGAATTTGAATATTGTTAGGAATATCCTTTTTCTCAATCATTAGCCACAAAGTTAATTAAGAAACACATCACAATTAGAATTCAACAAATCAAAAACAAACAAAATAACATTTTATTTACAGATAATCAGAAGGAATTGAGAGAATATAGTTCTTTTAATACTTTTTTTCTCCCGTTTTTTGGCGAAATTTCGAAAACTATTGAATCTATGTTAAAAAAATTCAATATTCATACTATTTTCCGTATACGATTTAAAATGGATTCAATAATAACTTTTTGTAAAGATCCTTTAGATAAATTTGAAAAAGGTGGTGTTGTTTACAAGATCAGAGGGTTCTTGCTACAAAAGGGTTTCTTGATGTTGACCATGAGTTTGATTGGGATAATGTTGACATTTTACATAGTACGATTAATTACATTTAGCAATAGGTTTTCATGAATCCTGACTTTCTCTTATTTCTGATGTGTTTATATTTTGTGTTTATATTTCCATATAAACTTAACAATAAGCAATTGTTATTATTTAATTTCAAATATCACGAAATTTTTATGTATTCAAAAAAGTGCCAAAGCTTTGAATTTATTTAATTTGCTTACAAGATTAACAATTGTTCTATTTTAACAAATATAATTGAACCTATGTTATTTTCAAGAATATCTGCATCAATTCAGATGATGAAGGAAAATCCGAAATTGAAAAACCAATAATTCCAACATTTTCCACAAAAATGGTTTATAAATATTATAATTGTTAATGTTTCATAAAAATTGTCACTGACGATCACTCTTACAATAATTTAAATTATTTCCAGATAAGAAAAAATTAAAAAAAAAAAAATTACAATATTTTTTAAATATATGAAAATTTCGTGATATTTGAATTCAAATAATAACAATAGATAATAACAATTGCTTATTGTTAATTTTATATAGAAATAGTGACTAAAAATCTCTCTTACAAAAATTTAAAGCATTTTTGGTACACAACATTATTTTCCAGGTCAAAGTGCCAAAGTGTTATATTTATTTGTTTCATTTGTTAAAAAAATCAACAATTGTTGTATTTTCACAAATATAATTGAACATATTCCATTTTTCAGAATATCTGCATCAATTCAGATGATAAAAGGAAAACCGCAATTGAAAAAACCACAAATTCCAAATTTGTGCAAAAAATGGTTTATAACAATTCTAATTGTTAATAATGTATGGATATTCTGACTAACAATCACTCTCACAATAAGTTAAAGCATTTTTAGCTAAGAACAAATGTTTTTCAACCACAATGACGATATTTGGCTATTTTTTAATTTCATTTGTTTATCACAATTAAAACAGATAATAATCAAATTATTTGCATTCTGGGAGTACTCTTGCGTCGATTTAAGATGATTTTCATTATATGCAAACCGCAATTGAAGAGTAAATAATGATTTTGTGAAAAATCTCGACTTTCTCATACTTCGAGTAATCATATAATAAATAAACAAATGAAAATGCAACAATCTCTGTCTAAGGTGCTCTTGGAAATTTAGCGCTCTTCAATTAAAAAAAAAAAAATTGCGGATTGGGGCAAATTTGAAGGCTGTAGACCTTTTGAACAAAAAAAATGCGTTTCCTCCCACAGTGCGGTGTATCTTTGCATACTATCGTATACACTTCAACATTTATATTATTACTGCAAATATTAACCGATTTTCATGAATCTTTTTTCCACTTTCTTGAAATTATATGGATAAACTATTTCTGCTAATTAAAATTGAATCACGCGATGCTTTCATAATTTCAATTTTTTGAACCGGCCTGCATCTCATAACAATGAGGAGGTTGATTCGTTTCGGGTAATTCGACACGCTCCAGAGTCTCCACTCGCGCTACGGGGCGTCTTCCTCCTATAATATTTATCTTCATGGTATTTATTGTTTATGTATTAATAAGTTTATTTATCTGCAATAATTATGTTGTTTGGATGGCGAATCTAAAAATGTTGTCCATTGTTTCCTATCTCCAACAGTTCACTAGATACTTCTAGAAAATGACAGTTTTAATATTTTTATGGAAAATTTTATATGCCTGCAGGTGTTGTGACAGACAGGTTCCGAATTTCTTATTTGAAAATTATTTATTACAAAATAACAAGTTTCATCGGTTCTAAAATTTTAATCCTCAGCAGATGTCAACTGTTTGGTCCTTCCCTAGCTACCTGATTTCTGGAAATGGCAGGCCCTGCCGATGGGGTCCATAGTTTATAGAGGTCGGAGTATAATGGACAATAAAATTTACGGCCGATTCCCGATTCGCATTCGTCTACCTGCTAAGTATACCCCCACCATTCCGCTATGCGAGTTACCCCTCACTTGCTTGTTCTCGCCTGGGATTATATTTTAGAAGACTGACGTACCTGAGATATTTAAACTGGACATTGTAAATAGAATTGTAAACTTTATTACGGGGATTCCCGACAATAAAATTAAGCTGTTGTGCCTTTGGGTTCCAGTTTAGAAATAATTTCCGATGGAGTTTATTACTCTAAAATTTGAAGCTTTTTAGTTTCGAAGACACGTAAAATGAAATTAAATAAAGAATTATTATAATAAATCTTGAAAATTCAACTGTTTTGTTGAAAACTCGTCTTCTTGGGTTGAAAATTTAAGTTTGTCGATAGAAAATGTGCAATGTACTTTTTTATTTAAAACTCATATTTAGTTGTTAAATAGCCAAACTGAAATTTTTTTGGTAGAAATTCAACTATTTTTTTGAAAACTTATCTTTTTAATTTGAAAATTCATCTATTTTAGTGGAAATTACAAAATGCAACTGTTTGATGGAAAATTCAACACGAGAGCAATTTTGTTAAACATTGATACTGTTTGGTTAAAAAATTTAACTGTTTTTTTTTTTTTAAATCATGTTCTTAGGTTGAAAATTCCAGTATCTTAATAGAAAATGTACTTCTTATTTAAAAGTCATATTTTGTCGTTGAAAAGTGAAGCTGAAATTTTTTAAAAATAAAAATTCAACTATTTTTGAAAAACTTATCTCTTATCAGACACTCTTTTTTGCTTGAGGATTCGACTATTTTGTTTGAAAATTTTGGTAGAAACACTTTGTTAAGAAACAATTTTTCGCTTTTTTGTGAATACGATAACTAGAAAACTGTTGCAGATAAATTGATGAAATTTGGAGGGCTTATTTTCCTCACTAATATCTTGAAACTGACTAAAAGATTTCTAAAAATATTTATTGAATTTTTTTTCAGCACTCAATAATATTTTGAAAATCGGTTTTTTACAGTAAACCTTTTTTCATTAGGATAATTCAAAGTTGATGCCAGAATATAAAAGATTCCTTGGTTCGAGACGAATCATTTGATCTACAATATTAATACATTTTATTAAATAGTAGGAAACATATGGTAATTTATATATTTTTAAAATCGTTTTTTATAGTAAAAATTTTCTCATTCTCATAATTTAAAGTTGATGCGAGAATAGAAAAGTTGTGTTGATTCAAGACGAATCGATTGACCCATAACATTTATACATTTTATTGAAGAGTAAGGAAGCTATGGTAATGCATAATATTTGAACACACGGTTTTTTATAGTAAAACTTTTCTCACTAACATAATTCAAAATTGATGCAAGAACGGAAAAGATTCCTTGATTCGAGGAAAATCGATTGATCTATAATATTAATACACTTTATTGAAGATTGAGGAACTTATGCTCATTTATAATATTTGAATCATCTGTTTCAAAACGAAAATTTTTTTCATCGACATAATTCAAGGTTGACGCATGAATACAAAAGACATTTTGATCATAAATTTTCAAATAGAGCAATTCTGACAATTTTTGTAAAGAAATCATAAAGCTGAGAAAAGGATAGGGTGCGACAGAACTTTTCCCTTCCCTTTTCCAGCTCGAAAAATTATCATTTCGAACACAAAATTTGATTTGTCTGATTTGTCTTTGTGTTAAAAAAATTGTTTGTATTATTTTATAGTTTTGCATTTTTTGTAAATTTCTATTTTTAAATTGATCAAAATGAAGACTTTGGTTTGTCTATATTTTTTTAACTATATTGTTGAAAACTGAGCTATTTAATTAAAAATTAATTTGCGCGGGTAAAACTTGAACGACTTTGTTAAAAATTGTTTTTTTTTTAAGGTTTACTGTTATGTTGAAAATTATTTTTTTTGCTATAAATTCATAACTTTTGGTTCATAATTTAACTATTTGATAAAACATTGACTATTTGGTTAAAAATTCAACTATTTGGTGAAGAATAAACTTTTTTGTTAAAAACTCATATTTTCGGGTTGAGAATTCAACTGCTTTGTAGATAATTTGTCTCTTTCGCTCAAAAATTCAGCAATTTTGTTAACAATTGATGTATTTTGTTAAAAATTTATCTTTTTTTGTACAACATTAATTTTCTTGGTGAAAAATTAATATTTATTGTTGAAAATTTAACTTTTTTGGTTGAAAGATGAACTATTTTGTCAAAAATTTTGTTTTTATGCGAGATTTACCTTTTGGGTTGAAAATGTAACTTTTTTTTTCAAATTCGTTTTTTTTTTTAAATTTTGTCTTTTTTTGTTAAATACAACTAGTTGAAAACTAATTTTATATATGTTGAAAATTATTTTTTTAACTGAAAATGTAACGATTACATTTTCAGAAATTCATCTTTTTTGATTGAAAATTCATCTGTTTGAGGATTCAACTATTTTGTTAAAAATTCGTTTTGTTTTGTTTAATTCAACTCGTTCAAAATTTGTCTTTTGGTAGAAACTTCATCTTTCACAGTGGAAAAGTCATCTTTCTTGGTTGAAAATTAACTTTTTTGTTGCAAATTCAACTTTTCGAGTTGAAAATTCTACTGTATTGTAAAAAATTCGTCTATTTGATTTTAAAATTCAACTGTTTTTGGTTATAATTTAATGTTTTTTCTTTGGAAATTCGCATCTTTGTAGGTTCAAAATGTAACGATTTTGATTTATCTTTTAGAAACCTTTATAGAAATTTTGAAACTAATCAAAAATAATTCAAAACTTAGAAAAGGTTTCAACCATTTTTTTCAATGTAGATTTTTGAATATTTCCAAAAGAAGAATCTTTTTAAGAATTCTGAAAGGTGTCAAGTGAATAAATAAAATTTCGTTAGATTCCTAGGAAAATTAACAATTAGTTTTTATTTTTAAAAAATTAATTTTAAGATATCCAAAATTGTCGCAAAAAAAGTATGATCTCAAGGCCATTTAAAAAATTGTTCAGAAACTTAAAACAAATTTTAGGAAACATTTGAATCATTTTGAAAGATGTTTAAAAGGTTTAAAAGATTTGAAAAGATTAAAAATAATTTAAAATTTGAAATAATTTTAAAAAATGTAGTTTTTTGAAGATTTTGAACAAAATTTAAAAGTTTTTCAAGAATATTTTATTTTATTTTGAAATTTTATATCACTTATATCATGTAGTATCCAGTGAGATTCAAAGCGATTGGATAGATTTTTTTTTACTGAAAATGTAATTTTTTTCAAAAAACACTACCGTCATTTTCACCGTTTAAAATTTCAGAATTTTAAATATCGTGAACCATCAAATTTCAAATAGTCTAAATAATTGGAAAATTACATGCTTTATAATTGGAAATTGTCAAAATTAATGAATTCAAACTTGAAGAGGTAAAAATTAAGCAATTCCAAACTTTGTTTGGAAATTGAAGAATTCTTAAATTAGAATCTTAAAAATAATCGTTAAAAATAATTGATTTTTAGATTATGCATCACGTTAAAAAGTTGGATTTAAGCAAAAATAAATTGTTCTTGAATCACGATATTCTATAAAAGCTGAAGTCCATGTCAAGTGATCACAAGAATTTTCGGAAAATATTAGAAAAACTGCAACTTTCTAGCATTATTCTAAAAGAATATTATTGTAAATAATAAATAGTTCCAACAATTGTGTTTTGTTAAATTCAGTTGATTATTGCCTCGGTCTAACTGAAAAGTTGAAAATTAGTTGAAAAAATCAGATAAAACCGTGAATTTCTAACTTTATTCTAAGAGAAAATGGCTATGAAATATAATAAATTGTTTTAATATTATATTTGAAAATCTAATTATCACTATAAAGTAATATTTTATGCACTAGAATAAATGTTTACTAAAAGAAACCTCAAAAAACTAATAGTTAGCGCCAAAAACTTGCAATACCCAAGTTTTAACTTATGGGGTTTATTTAACCCCCTATAAAATAGATCGTTAGGGGTGGAATTCGCAAATAAATTTCTCATTCGTATTCTATGGCTGATTTTGAAGAGAAATTTTCAGGATCAACTCGATATATATAATATTGACAATTATGAATACAATTTACGAAAATGTCTTTTTTTTTTTATGAGAAATACGTATTAATCTTCATGGGGCTTGCGGAATTTTTGAATATCATTTTTTTTAAACGCATTCATTTTTTGTGGATTTTAACAAGTTTGGGGGAGATATGCATGCAAATTAAAAAAAAATTGTGGACCTCCTTAGTCCACGTGGACTTTGGCTAGACCCGCTAGACCCCCCGGCCTCCCTCGTGGACAATCGTGGACTTTTGCTTTTCTCGTTTAAAAATGCATTTATATCTGTATAAATTTCATATTTTTTGCTTAAAACTGCAACTGTTTGGTTAACAATTATTTTGTTTCCGTAGAAAATGAAATTTTTTGTTAAAAAATCAATGTTTTGTAGAAAAATTGTATCTTTGGCTCAAAAATTCAACAAATTGGTAGAAAATATAACTGTATGGTTGAAAATTTATATATTTTTTTGAAAATTCGTTTTTGTAAATAGAAAATTCAAGTATCTGGTTTAAAAATTAATGTCTTTTGGTAAGAATTCATCTTTTTGGTTGAAAATATAACTATTTGGTTGAAAATTCAACTATTTTATGGTAAGCTTATCTTTTGATTAAAAATGCAAATAACTGTTTGGTTGAAAATTCATAAATTCATTTGCTTTGATTAAGGATTTTACTGCTTTATTAGAAAATTAGTCCTTTTTTATTCGATCTGTTCTTGCTTAAAATATCAACTATTACATTTTTCGTTGAGAACTCATCTTTTGCCGTTAAAAATTCAACTGCTTTTTGGAAAGTTGAACTACTTTATTGATTAATAAAAAACAGTATTTAATTTTCAATTAATGAAAAAAATGCAAACCAAAAAAAGATGAATTTTTAACAAAATTAATTTTCAACCAAAGACGAATTTCCAACAAAATAGATGAATTGCCGCAAATATTTCTATAAATAATATATGTTTGATAATATTTGGTAAAATATAACAATTTATATTTTCATAAACAAATTAGATGAACAATTTCCAAATATTTTGGAAGTTCAAGTACAACGAATTTTTTCCTTCCATTCAAATAGCTTGAGATTAAGTTGAAAGTCTAAGTTAGTCACAAACATCAATAAAAATGTATTAATAAATATTTTTAGAAACAATTGATCATAGTTAAGTATTAATTATAAAATATTCCAGGAATTTTCACTGAGTGAATCTTAGCATGCAGTGTTATTATTCATTCTCAAGCTATTTTGATTTAGAAACCGATTTTTTTCTACGTTTAACTGCCCAAAAATTTTAATTTGTTTATCTAAACTGTTTATAAACATTTAAATTCTTATATTTCACCAAATATCATCAAAGGTATATTACTTTTAGTAAGATTTGCATCAATTCAGAAAATTAAGGGAAGTTGAACCTTGAAAATACGTCAAATTAAAATTTATTGCTACAAACATTATTTAGAACAATGGTTATTCTTAACTTTTCAATTATTGTGTGATTAAATGTAATTATTACATTATTATGTACATTGAATCAGCCTAACTGTACAATATCCTAAAATTCAAAGTCATAAAGATTAATGAATTTTAAATTTAAAACGTTGAAAAAATGAATAATATGTGAGATACTAACCTGTAAATTTTATCAATTTCAAATTCTGTGACCTAGACGAATTATTGAAAATTGATATATTAAAAATTGCAGTCAAATCTCACTTTTGAAACGTTAAAAATGGTAAAATTTGCGAAGTTTTCAATATCCAGTTTAAAACTCTTAAAACCGAATGAATTTAAACTCTAAGCCTTCCAAAATAGGGGCAGAGGACAATTCCTCCTTGGGTACCTGAGGTAGGTTCCCCCACTACGCGGCTTCCCCTCACTCAGCCGAGCTGCCGTCGTCGCTCCTAGTCAGCGGGAGTCCTTTGTACATAATGAGCACGAAAATGCGGAATATAACTTTTTTTAGATTTAGCACTTATCAATTTACAAATCAAATATTCGAAATCTGCTAATTATAACGATTCCAACGATATGTTATTTGACTCAAAAAAGTTGAAAATCAAAGAAGGCTCAAGTATATAGGAAATTGTATGGAAAATTTTTGAGTATATTTTATTCAAATCCACTGCAGTAGCTTTAATTTATAGGTACAATATTTTACTTAACTTGAGAAATTCCGGAAGCTGAAATTTAGCTTGATTTGAGAACTTAATTACTAACATCATGAATTTGGTTTATTTCTCAAACCATTGGATTTATCAAAATTATCTTGCATAATTTTGGATGAAATAAAAAATATAGGTTCAAAATGACTTGTAGAAGGCAATTCTAGACCGATTTTGGATTTCATGTTTTTTTAATTGAGCATTTTGTTTCGGAGAAATTCATGTGGCCTGCTTTTTTAATTTTTCTTCGTTTAAATATTTATGGTAATGCAAATAGCGAAAAATAGTCGATTTTTTGTTTTTGTTTTATTCCGTAGAAATTTTTTTCCTATGTTCAACGTCGCTGGACTGGATGCGTAGGGGTGTTTGAAAGCAAAAAAGTTATTATCTGGTAAAGTTAATTGTTGTAAAGAAATTAAATTAACAGTCTACAACATTATCGATTTTTCGTCTTTAAAGTACATTTTTGAGTTAAAATTACTGGCTTTTATTAACAAAATGATACTTGATCATATGAATTTGTCATTTGATCTTTTTTATCAATTGTATAAACAAACTACATAAACAAATGCCCAGTGCGGGCATTTAAAGACAGGAAGAAATAGTCTTCTCTCTTAATTTTGTTGAAATTATGTTGTTTATGTTGTTGAAGGATAAAAATTGGTAATCCGGTATTTTTTATGAATTTCACGAAATAAATCGTTTTCTATTATAATTTTCCTTGAATAATCTCATCACATATTTTAAAATAATTTTATAACTAATTCTATAGACAAATGCCTAGTGTCAACGTTCAATTTAATTAATTTTGATTGTTTTTTTTTATTATTTCGCCAATGATGTTTATTTATGGAATTTTGTTATTCACTATTTTTTTGTCAATTTAATAAAATATTTTTGTTACTTAAAATTTCGAAAATTTTAGTGCTGAAACACTCAAATATAAGATATTATAAATACAATAAAATAATATAGTTATAGTTAAATTTAAAAATATACATTTTATAAATATATTATATTTAATTAAATTATTAATTGATAAATTGTTATTTCAAAGATCATAGTAGTTATATATATACCATTAAACCATTTCCCTTTCAGGGTAGGCGTGACACTACCCGATTCGGGTAGTGTTTCTAGGTTTTTCTTGTAGTTATAAATAACTACAAGTGTGGGCTCACCACACCCACGATGTGCCAACAGCACTCATGTCAGTATTCTTGAATGGTCACCCATCCAAGTACTAACCGCGTCCAACGCTGCTTAACTTCAGTGATATGACGAGAACTGGGTTTTTCAGCGTGGTATGGCCGTTGGCATAAATAATTTTAAATAATAAAAATATATAATTACTGTAATTATTGATAAAAAGTAAGATATAATAAGTAAAGTAACCTGATCCTTATTAAAGATCCACTAATAATAATTAAATTAATAATATTATAAAAATTATTATTTGAATAATGATTAGAATTCATTAATTTAAATAAATAATTAATGATTAAAGAAGTTACAATTTTTTTAATCGTTATTAAAAATGAACAATTAATTCATAATAAGCTATTCAATATATTTAAATATCAAAAATTAAAAGAAAAAAATCCTAATTTTATTAATAAAGAAAAAAGTACTAATAAAAATATTATATTAACGAATTTATTAATTAAATTCAATATAAAAAATGATATTGAAGGAGAACTTAAACCTTGAATTAAAAAATATTTTATTGAAGAATCATTAAAATTGTTATTTGAAAATAAAATTATTGGAATAGGAGATATTAAATAATTTCAATTTTTATTTAAAAAAATATTAGGTTTATAGGTTTAACATTAAATCCAAAATGATTAAAAGTTTAATTTTATTCAATATTTATTGGAGAAAAGTTAACATTTTTCCCTCAACATTTTTTAGGATTAGGAGAAATACGACGACGATATTCTGATTACCCCAATTCATATATATTATGAAATTCAATTTCATCAATTGGTTCATTAATATCTTTAATTATAGTTTTCTTTTAAATTTATATTATTTGAGAAAAATTTGCTTCTTATCGATTAATACTATATACAAATTATATTAATTCATCAGTTGAATGAGTAAATAATTTTCATCGATTAAATGATTCTTATAATGAAATTACTATAATTCTAAAATAAATTAAATAAATATTTTAATTATTCAATATAAATTATAAATACTTGATTAAATTTGAATTTACAAGATTCTTCTTCCCCGTTAATAGAATGATATTTTGTTAATAAAGGCAAGTAATTTTAACTCAAAAATGTACTTTAAAGACGAAAAATCGATAATGTTGTAGACTGTTCATTTAATTTATTTACAACAATTAACTTTACCAGATAATAACTTTTTTGCTTTCAAACACCCGTACGCATCCAGTGCAGCGATGTTGAGCATAGGAAAAAATTTTCTACGGAAATAAAACCAAAACAAAAAATCGACTATTTTTCGCTATTTGCATTACCATAAATATTTAAACGAAGAAAAATTAAAAAAGCACGCCACATGAATGTCTCCGAAACAAAATGCTCAATTAAAAGAAAAGAAGAAATCCAAAATCGGTCTAGAATTGCCTTCTACAAGTCATTTTGAACCTCGTTTTTTTATTTCATCCAAAATTATACAAGATAATTTTGATAAATGCAATGGTTTGAGAAATAAACCAAATTCATGATGTTAGTAATTAAGTTCTCAAATCAAGCTAAATTTCAGCTTCCGGAATTTCTCAAGTTAAGTAAAATATTGTACCTATAAATTAAAGCTACTGCAGTGGATTTGAATAAAAGATACTCAAAAATTTTCCATACAATTTCCTATATACTTGAGCCTTCTTTGATTTTCAACTTTTTTGAGTCAAATAACATATCGTTGGAATCGTTATAATTAGCAGATTTCGAATATTTGATTTGTAAATTGATAAGTGCTAAATCTAAAAAAAGTTATATTCCGCATTTTCGTGCTCATTATGTACAAAGGACTCCCGCTGACTAGGAGCGACGACGGCAGCTCGGCTGAGTGAGGGGAAGCCGCGTAGTGGGGGAACCTTCCTCAGGTACCCAAGGAGGAATTGTCCTCTGCCCAGTCCGCCTCTAATCCGACGCCAGATATACTTGGCAAAAGCAAGTGAGGGGTAACTCGCATAGCGCAATGGTGGGGGTATACTTAGCAGGTAGACGAATGCGAATCGGGCGATGCCCAAAATTTACAAACTAAAACTTCTCTAATTTTGACTCTGGCAAATGTTAAGGCAACAAATTGGTAATATAATTTTCTTTAAGAGCAATTCAGTATATTTCCAATCTCTAGCTGGTGATACGGAACCAGACATCATGGTCCTAAAGACATATTGAAGACATACAAGACAAAATCAAGACCAAATATTTTTACCCGGGCCATTTGAAATGGATTCAATATTAACTTTTTGTAAAGATCCTTTAGATAAATTTGAAGAGGGTCGTGTTGTTTCCAAGATCACTTGAAAGATCTGTAAGATGACTTACATGGGACAGACTGGCAGACTTCTTAATACTAGGATGGAGGATCACAAAAGTGATTTTCGTTTGGGAAGTTGTTATAAGAGTGTTCTTGCTAGACATACAAAAGGGTTTGTTGATGTTGACCATGAGTTTGACTGGGATAATGTTGAAATTTTACATAGTGAAAGTAATGAGAGAAAGAGAGAATTCATGGAAATGCTTTATATTAAAAAACAAAATAAGTTGTCTATTAATTTAAAAACTGATTTGGATAAATCAAACAAAAGTTATTCTAGTATGATTAATTACATTTAGCAATAGGTTAACCCCACCTGCTCTAATTTTTCTTACCTTGATAAGGGTGCTGTATGAGCACCGAAACGTTGTTAAATATTATAAATGCTTTGATATTGTGATTTGATAATAATAAAAATAAAAGAGACGACAGAAATAAAAAAAAGAAGGAAGGGGTATTGTTGGTTGCCTTCTCATTTTTCTTTCCTTTTTTTTTTGCCCAAAGAAACAAAATCCTTTTCTTTTTAGCAATTGCAATAGAAGCATTTGGTGGTGGTTGTCCAAACTCGATCGTTGGATTCTTGTTTTATTTTCAGGAATTCTATTCATTAACAATAACATGATATCATAGAGTCTGAAGTGTCTAATTATCTGCAAAAAAAATGGAATAAACTTGATCACTCTATATAAGAAACACCTTTGTATAAAGCAAAATTTACGAGCTTAGGGAATATAGTTAGCAGCACTCGGTTGCACTTTGGGGATAGCTTGGTCGTTTAACTTGGATTTCGGCTTAATTTGCTGATGTAGAGTATCTTCCAGAACTGAATTCTCTTTGCGATTATTAGTCACGCGATTCTTGAGAGGGACCAAATTACCTGATTAAGATGACTAATTAACGTAATTACTTCAGAACGGGGTTATTTATGAATAGAATCCAGTATTATCTCATGTTCAATCCTAGATGAATATGAATTTTGATTATGAAATTGAAATTTGTAATTAATTTAATTTTTATTTTTAATAAAATTTAATTATTTTGTTGAAAACTCATCTCCTTGGTTAACAATTTTTTTGTTTTTGTCAAAAATTCATATTTTCGGATTGAAAATTCAACTGCTGTAGAGGAAATTCATCCTTTAGTTAATAATTCAACTATTTGTTTTAAAATTCATGTATTTTATTGAAAATTAATCTCTTTTGGTAAAAATTCGATCTCTTTTGGTTGAATTATCGACTATTACAATTTTTTGAGAATTAGCCTTTTTATGTCAAAAATTCAACTGCTTTGTAGAAAAGTTAATTGATTTGTTTGAAAATGAACTTTTTTGTTGAAAATTCATTTTTTAGTGTTGAAAATTCAACTTTTTTACAACAACAAAATTAGTCTTTTGGCTTAAAACTACATCAATTCTGATAAACTTTTCTTTCTTTCTTGACTAACAATTCGTCTTTTTAGTTGAAAAATTCATAATTTTAGGTGAAAATTCATTACATTGGTTGAGAATTTGTTTTTTTTTCTTGTTTTAGAATTAATGTTTTCAAGTGAAAACGTAACTCTCCTATTTTTTGTTAAAAGCTGATATTTTTAAATTGAAAATTCGTCTTTTTTTATAGAAAGCTAATCTTATTAGTTCGAAATTTCCTCTTTTTTGGTTAACAATACAACTTTTTGGTTCAAAATGAGAATTTTTGTTGAAAACTCTATTTTTTTATATAAAATTAATCCTCTTATTTGAACATTCTTTTTTGTTGTTAAAAATTCATTTCTTCAGTTAGAAATGTTATCCTTTTTGGTTGAATTATCAACTATGACATTTTTTGTTGAGAATTCATCTTTTTAGGATTGAAATTAAATTATTTGGTTGAAACTTCAATTATTTTCTTAAAAATGTAATTATTTTCTTGAATATTAGATTATTTAATTGATAATTTAAATAATTTATTGAATACTGGTACTTTTTTTTTTTTGAAATATCAACTATTAAATTTTTTGTTAAGCAGTAGTATTCTTAGTTTTTGAATATTCAACCATTTGGTTAATAACAATTAGTTGGTTGATAATGTAATTATTTTTTTAGAAATTTAGTTTTTCGGTGTACAATTTATCAATTTACTAAAAGTTAATTTTTTTTAAATATCAACTAATATATTTTTTGTCGAGAATTCATCTTTTTAGGTTGAAAGTTAAACGATTTGGATAGAAATTCGACTATTTTGTTGAAAATTAATCACTTTGGTTGAAAGTTTAACTATTTTTTTGAAAATTTTTTTTTTTAAATTTTGATTACAAATTTAACTTTTCGGGTTGAAAATTCACCTTTCTTCTAAAAAAATTTGTGTTTTATGCTTAAAAATTCCACAATTTAGTTGAAAACGCACCTGGTTTTGGTTAATGTTTAATCTGTTTTTAATCAAAATTCGACCATTTGGTTGAAAATTAATTTTTGTAGTTTGAAAATTCTACTATTTTTTTCAAAATTCGTCTCTTTTGCTTTAAAGTTCAACAAAATTTGGATTCATAATTCTTTTTTTTTGTTCAAAATTCAACTGTCTTCTAAAAAAATAAATTATTTGGTTGAAAATTAAACTATTTTTGGTTGAGAACTCATCTTTTATTCTAGGGCAATCATTTTTTTTAATAAAAAAAAATTTTAATTTCAATCTGTAATTTTTTTATTTTATTTATAAAAGTGTCTATGTTGAAAAATGTGCAAGATGTAGAATACAGGTCATTGTATATTAATTTTCAGGAAAAATGAAAATTGGTGAGGGAAAAATAAAAAAATTTTGAAAATAAATTTTGTCGCCTTCCCTGATTTTAGGTCCTAAACTTTTTTAATTGAATATAAAAAAATTAGTTAAAGTAGGCGCGAAAAAAGTTCCCTCACTTCCCTTCTCCTAATTTCCTTTTATTTTCCCTCATTTCTCCTACTTTCACCCCACCTCATTTTCCCTCACTTCAGCTACTTCCACTCTCCTAGTTTCCCCTCCACTCACTTCCCCTTCCCTCATTTCCCCTCATTTCCCCTACTTCCCCACTCCTAATTTCAAATAATAAATAGAAGAAAAAAAAATTAATAAGGTCACTTTCCCTTACCCCACCCCCCTAGGGCAAAAGGTAAAGCTGCCTGGTTTAGGGGTAAAGTCAGTTTGAGCACGGGGTAAAGTCGGCCAGATTACGAGGTAAAGTCTGTAAGGGTGCGGGTTAAAGTAGACAATGGTACGGGGTAAAGTTATTTAGGATAAGGGGTAAAGTTGGCTAGTGTACGGGGTAAAATCGAGTTGGGTACGGGGTAAAGTTACCTAGGGTACGGGGACAAGTGGGCAGGGTACAAGGGTAAAGTCGGTTAGGGTATGGATTAAACTCGGCTAGGGAACAGGCTAAAGTTATCTAGGATACGGGTTAAAGTCGGGTAAGATACGGGGTAAAGTCGGCCAATGTACCGGGTAAACTCAATTTGGTTACTGGGTAAATTAATCTAGGGTATGAGGTAAATTCGGCTTGGGTGGGGGATGAAGTTATCTAGGATACGGGGTAAATTCGCTTAGGGAACGGGATAAAGCCTTAAAGGGTACGGGGTAAAATTATCCAGGATGCGGGGTAAATTAGGGTAAAGTATGGGGTAAAGCCAGCTAGAATAGGGGCAAAGTTGGCTAGGGTAGGGGTAAAGTCGGCTAGGTCAGGGGTAAAGTCGGCTAGAGTACGGGGTAAAGTTATTTAGGGTACGGGGTAAAGTCGGTTCAAAACTCGAGTGGTGCAGTCGGAGAATTAGAGGGGACATTTATTATAGTTGTAGAAGTTTCTTCGGCAGAAGGAAAAATGGAACATGGCGTAAAAAGGTCAATTTATAAGTCTCACTTTTCTTCGAGTGTGGTGAGGTCATTCGATAATGTCGGAATTTTCTCTCGCTCTGAAAACGAGAGAGGAAATGGAACTTTTCAGTTTAGTAGTTACGAGACCGCTGCACTGCGCCTCGGGGCCAAAGTGCCACATTTTATTGTCCAAATATTTTCCAGTATCCAATCGAAAATTTTCTCATTTCATCCATTGCCCAGAAATATTTAGAAGTATAAATAAATAAATCAGTAATTATTAATTAAATTTTTCAAAACTCACCCTCCTATAATTTCCCTCCCCTAGTCCCCCTACATTTCCCTAGACCCCTCATTTCTAATAATTTATTTTACTTTCTCTCACTTACACTCACTGATTGTACTTCCCTCCCTTCATTACACCTCACTTCCCCTAGTTCCCCTTTCTTTGATTTTCATCACTTCCTCTACCCCCCTCATTTCATGTAATTGCCTCTACTGCCCCTTCGCTCATTTTCCCTCTCTCTCCTCATCTTCCCTCTCGCTACTCACTTCTCCTCCCCTACTTTCCCCTCACTTCCCTCAACTCCTTCACTCTAATTTCCCCTGCCCCAGTTTCCCGTGCTTTCCTCATTTCCATTCACTTCCACTAATTTCCTTTTATGACCCTTCACTAACTCTTCATAACTTCCACTACTTTCTCTTCCCTTGTTTCCCCTCACTACTCTTCTTCTGCTATTCTTATTTTCCCTCAATTTTCATACTCACTTTACCCTGATTTTCCCTAACTCATTTCCACTTACTTCCAATAACTTCCACTACATTCACTTCCCTTCTTCCTATCACTTCCCCTACTTCCCCTCCTCATATTTTTCTTAATTTGCTTTCACTTCTCCTACGTTCCTTCCCTCACTTCTTTTCACTTCACCTACTTCCCCACCCCTTATATCCTCTATGTTCCTCAACTTCTCCTTCCTCTATTTTTCCCTACTTCTTATTTCCTCACTTTCCCTGATTTTTCATATTTTTCCTTCCCTAATTTCCCAATTTGCCCTTCACTCGCATATATTCCCCTCATTTCCGTTAAATTCCTCTACTTACCCTGCTATAATTTCGCCTTCATTCCCCTAGTTTCGCTTTCGTAATTTTCCTTTACTTCTCCTAATTATCACTCTTTTCTTCTGATTCCCTTCCCCTCATTTTCCATCAATTCCCTTATGTCCGATCCCCTACTTTCGCTCTTCTACTTCTACTTCCGCTTCCCTTATTTCTCCTTTACTCACTCTTTTCTCCTCATTTCCCCTCATCTCCCATAATTTTTACTGCTTCTGCTCCTCTACTCGCGCTCCCCTGATTTCCCTTCCACTCACATTCCTTCCCCTCATTTCACTTCATTTCTCATCATTTCTCATCATTTCTCCTACTTTCCCTTTACTCATTTCCCCTCACTTCCTCGACATCGACTTCTCTCACTTCTCTTCTCCTCATTTCCCTTTATTTTCCCTCATTTTTCCTACTTCCCTCTCCTCATTTCCCTATTCCCTATTCCCTATTCCCTATTCCCTATTCCCTATTCCTTACTCCCCTTCCTCTGATTTCCTCTTCTTCCCTTTTCCTCATTTCTATGCTGTTTAAAATTCAATTCTTTTTTTGAAAAATTACCTAATTTTAATTCTAATTTTATATTTTCCATTTAATTGTCTAAGAATTAAGTTTAGGAAAAAGTATGGTAATGCACTTTTAAGGAAACAATACATCTTGATAACCACTAACGAAGTTGGGAAAAACTCTTTAATTGTTACGCCGGTTAAGGAAAACTTATTTACCTCGAATAATCTGTTCCGCTGCGGAAAATGCAAAAAAAAAAAAAAAAAAAAAAAAAAAAAAAAAAAAAAAGTAGACTCTAATGAGGAAAAATGAGAATTATCTACCGTTCTGGGGACAAAGTTCGGTAACTTTCTGTAATAAGATAGTCTCTTCTAGGACTCGGCTTTCACGCAAAAGTGGATTGGTTTGAGCTTCTATTTGACTTTCACTCAAGTCTTTCAAACTTCATTATCCAGTCATATCATAAAATTTTCAGATTAATAAAGAGTAAACCAATTTCATAAATTTCCGGGAAAAATTGTTTGGTTGGAAATTAGATTTTTTGTTGAAAATTATATTAAACTTTATTAAACATTGTACGAATAATTTTTGAAGAATAAGAAAAAAATCTGCCTCAGCCTGGATTTGAACGCCACACAATCCTGGTTCAAATCCGGGCTGAGGCAGAAATATTAGTTTATATTTTTGTTGAAATATCTTCTTTTTTTTGGTTAAAAATTAATTTTTTCAACTAAATAATAATTCTAAATTAGCATATTGAGGATAAATCAATATAATTTAGGTGTTTTGGTCGAGTATTTCGTATCTTTCAAACTTTAATAACTTGAAATTAGAGAAGATTTTTAATTGATCTGCTGAGGTCTCGATGGCGTAATTGGTTAACGCTCAACTAATGGATAGTGGCGTTCCCGGTTCCAATCCAGGCTGAGGCAGATTTTTTCTTGTTCTTCAAAAATTATTTGTTCAAAGCAATTGTTTTCTCATTGAAATTTTAATTAATTAAAAAAATATCGATATAAATATATGTAGTTTTCGAAAAAATTCCCGTTTTTCTCGTTTTTTTTCGCTTAAATGCGAACTAAATTAACAAAACCCAATAAGAAAATGCAACTATTCGTGGTTAAATGTTCTTTTTTTTTTTTGAAAAGTCTACCAATATATTTTTGGTTTAGAATTTATCTCGCTTGTTTAAAAATTCTACTATTTTGTTAAAAATTTAATTCTTTTGTTGAAAATGCAACTATTTTGTTAACAAGTTTTCTCTTTCGTTCAAAATTCAAGTTAGTTGAAAGTTGAACTAATTTGTTAAAAATTAATTTTTGGTTGAAAGTTCATCTCTTTAGTTGAAAATTTAACAATTTTGTTGAAAATTCATTTAATTTTTTTTTTTTTAATTAATTTTTTTAACTGGAAATGTAACTATTCCATTCGTTAGTTAAAATTTATATTTTTAAATTGAAGATTCGACTATTTGGTTAAAAATTAATATTTTTTGTTAAAATTCAAACTGCTTGGTGGAAAGTTTACCTCCTTTGTTAAAAAATCCATTTTTTGGTTCAAGATTCATCATTTTAGTTGAAATTTCATCTCTTTGGTTGAAAATTGTACTATTTTTTTAAATTTTTGTTTGTTTGTTGAACATTGATTTTTTAACTGAAAATTTAAATAATCCATTCTTGGTTGAAAATTTATCTGTTTTACTTTAAAACTCAACTATTTGATTCCAAATTCATTTTATTTAGTTGAAAATTCATGTATTTTGTTGATAATTTATCTTTTTTGTAGAAAATTAATCTTCTTTGTTGAAAATTCGTCTTTTGGGTTAAAATTTCAATTACTTAGTGGAAAGTTGTACTCTTTTGCTAAAAATTAATTTTTTTTTGTTGTGAAAATTGAACTTTTTTTCTAAAAAATCGTATTTTTTAGTTGAGAATTAATTTTCTTTACTGAAAATGCAACTATTCCATTCGTTAGTTGAAATATATATTTTTTATTTGAAGATTCGACTATTTGGTGGAAAATTTCACTTTTTTAATTAATACTCATTTGCTTTCTTTAAAATTCATCTGTTTTGGTAGAAAATTAATCTTTTTTGTTAAAAATTAATATTTTTTGGTAAAATTCAAACTGCTTGGTGGAAAGTTTACCTCCTTTGTTAAAAAATCCATTTTTTGGTTCAAGATTCATCATTTTAGTTGAAATTTCATCTCTTTGGTTGAAAATTGTACTATTTTTTTAAATTTTTGTTTGTTTGTTGAACATTGATTTTTTAACTGAAAATTTAAATAATCCATTCTTGGTTGAAAATTTATCTGTTTTACTTTGAAACTCAACTATTTGATTCCAAATTCATTTTATTTAGTTGAAAATTCATGTATTTTGTTGATAATTTATCTTTTTTGTAGAAAATTAATCTTCTTTGTTGAAAATTCGTCTTTTTGGTTAAAATTTCAATTACTTAGTGGAAAGTTGTACTCTTTTGCTAAAAATGAATTTTTTTGTTGTTGTGAAAATTGAACTATTTTTCTAAAAAATCGTATTTTTTAGTTGAGAATTAATTTTCTTTACTGAAAATGCAACTATTCCATTCGTTAGTTAAAATTTATATTTTTTATTTGAAGATTCGACTATTTGGTGGAAAATTTCTCTTTTTAGTTAAAACTAATTTGATTTCTTGGAAATTAATTTTTTTGGTAGAAAATTAATCTTTTTGGTTGAAAATTAATATTTTTTGTTAAAATTCAAACTGCTTGGTGGAAAGTTGACCTCCTTTGTATTTTGTTGATAATTTACTTTTTGTAGAAAATTAATCTTCTTTGTTGAAAATTCGTCTTTTCGGTTAAAATTTCAATTACTTAGTGGAAAGTTTAACTCCTCTGTCAAAAATCAATTTTTTTTGTTGAAGATTCACATTTCAGTTGAAAATTTAACAATTTTGTTGAAATTTTTTTTTTTGTTTTTAAAAATTCATTTTTCGAGTAAAAATTTAATTATTCTATTATTGGTTGAAAATTTATCTTCTTTAGTTCAAAACTCAACTGTTTGGTTCAAAATTCATCTTTTTTATTTGAAAATTGAAGTGCTCGGTTGAAAATTCATCTATTTTGTTTGATAATAATGCATCTTTTTTTGTAGAAAATCAATATTCTTGGTTAAAAATAAATGTTTTGTTGAAAATTCAATTTTTATTAAATATTGAACTATTTTTTTGGAATTTTTTGTTTATTGAAGATTCATCATTCTACTTGAAAATTCATCCATCATTTTGCAAATATAACTATTTTGCTGAAAAACATTTTTTGGTTGATAACTAATTTTCTTCACTGAGAATGTAACTATTCTATTATTAGTTGAAAATAAATTGATGTTTTCTGGTACAAAAATTTTTTTTTTTATATTCAAACATTGTAGTTAAAAATTTATCTCTCTGGTTGAAAATTTAAGTATATTTCTAAACAATTTTTTTTGGTTAAGAATCAATTTTCTTCACAACAATTGTTTGCAACAATTTTATAGAAAATTACATAAACTATTTGGCTGTAAATTATATTTTTCGCAGAAAATTTGACTGAACTTTATTAAACATTGGGCAAATAATTTTTGAACAACAAGAAAAAAAATCTGCCTCAGCCTGGATTTGAACTCCACGCAATCCCGGTTCAAATCCGGGTTGAGGCAGAAATATTAGTTTATATTTTTGTTGAAAATTCTTTTTTTTTGTTAAAAATTAATTTTTCCAAATGGATATTAATTCTAAATTGGCGTACTAAGGAGGAATGAATAGAATTTAGGTGTTTCGGTGGAGTATTTTGTAGCTTTCAAACTTATGACACTTCTACACTGAATGACCATTTGGGTCGAAAACATCGCCACTCCGAACCGGAAGCCGAGGGTCATAACAATGCATATCTATATGCAAATTTCACGAATGTCGACAGCATAATAAACGGTCCGATGCACATTGCTCATTTCCAACAGGCTTTCAAAATATTCGAGGGACAAAATATGCACCCCGAATTTCCAAAATTAGAAACATTGTACAACTATACAAACAAAAATGTCCATTATTTCGGAAAACCAAAATTTCCAAATATTTTCTAAAATTTGAAACACCCTGAAAATAAGCCGAATTTATCAGACTAAAACGGAATAAAACAATTTTTTTAATGAATTTTATCTGTGAAAAAAGATCCCTCCCCTTCGCTTCGCTGGGAATCGAACCACAGGTCAACCGATTACCGGTCGGGTGCTCTTACCACTAAGCTACTGGAGAGAGAATTTTCAAACAAAACAGATAAAATTCGATCAGAAACAGATGCATTTTCAATCTAAAAGAAGGAACATTCTGTAGTTGAATTTTCAAGAAAAAAAAATTAATTTTCAACCGAATAGTTGATATTTACTTAGACAGATAAACGATTATTTTTCAGCCTGCTGGCCTTAAAAAATTGACTTGCTTACACTTCCATTTTTTTACAGAATTTTCCTAAAAACTAACCCTTAAAACTAACATCCATCCACACCTTATCTCTAATGCCACTCGCTCCTATCGCCTTGCCTTCCACGCTTCGCCTCTCACGCATGTCCCTACTTTCTCGCTTTGCCTCGAATTGCCAAACTCTGCCTCCGCGGCTAATACCTAATGCTTATTTACTATTTACAATATTTACAGTTTAATTATATCTACTTCCTCTGCTATTTACAATCTTTCGTTCTCCATTCCTCTTCCTCCTTCCTTCTCTTCTTCTCCATCTTACCCAACACTCCCTTCACCCATGCTACTGCCCTTTTGTCCCCCCTTTCATGCATCAATACCTCCATGCTTATTCACTCCTTTCCTCCACTACGCACTCCTCCAACCAGTGCTCCACTCTTGCATCCCCCTTCCCACATAGCTCACACATCCTCTTTTCCCTAGAGAGCCAGAACCTATTGAAACCTTCCATGCACCCACATGTCATCCTCGCTATAAGCTCCTGACTTCCTTTCTCTCCTTTCTCAGACAAATATTGCGCTCTCGCCCTTGGCAAAATCCACACATAGTTCCCGTTAAACCTTGACTCTCTTATTATCTCTTCCCCTGCTGTCTTCTCTCTCTCCATGCCGTTTTTCATAACCAACTCATATACCTTCCTTCCTTCCTCGTTCATCCTTCTCACTTCGTCCATCTTTAGCCCATTCATTCTAAAATACCTTTCCCTTTCAATCTCCATCTTCCCACCCCCTCTCCTGTTCTCCTTCTCCCACCAACACTACCTAACCAGCTTACTTCCCCCCTCTTTCAAAAATTTCTCCTCATATTTACACGCCCGACTCCTCGCTAGAATCCCTACACTCGTTCTCCCCGTCACCCTCCTGACAATATAATTAGGCGTGTTCCTTTCTAGCCCTAGGGTCCACTTTGAATACCTCTCCTGTGTACTATTTACCTCTTCACTTTCCTTCCACCCGCACACCTTCACTCCATACAATAGCAGACTCATCACTAGTGAGTCAAACAATTTTACTCTTCTTGCAAAATCATCTGCAAACAACTTCTTTCCCAACCCCCACACCTGCCTCATCACCACATTTGCCCTCCTTACTCTCTCTTTTATGTGACCGTCCACTAGCCCTTTCCTCCGAAACAAGAAGCCCAGATACAGAAACTCTTTCAACTCCTGCACCGCCTTTTCCTTCCGCTTCCACTCCCCTTCCTTATCCCTCCCACCTCGTTCTCTGAACACCATAACCTTGGACTTTTCCGCATTCAGTTCTAACCTGTTCTTATCCAGGTATCTTCTCAACCTCTTCATCATCTCCTTTAAGGCCTCCTCACTTATTGCCAACAACACTATCTCGTCTGCATACGCTAGTGACCAAATTCTAACCCTTACTATCCTGACTCCTCCTACCACTCCGGCCTCCAGCTTACTTTCTATATCCCCAATTAAAATCACAAAAAACGTTGGGCTAAGCGGACACCCTTGCCTTAACCCCCTATCCATCCAGAATCCCTCCGAAATCCCCTGCCCTCCTCTTACCTTATCTTTGGTCTCTTCATATATCTCCCTTACCCTCTCGATCAGGCCTCTCTTCACTCCCCTATCCTCCATCGCCTTCCACAACCTCCCCCTATCCACCGAAGGAAACGCGCCTTTGAGATCCACAAAAAACGCGTATACTCTCGACCCCTCCTTCGCTAATTCTCTATCCACCACGTGCTGCAGAACGTAGATATTGTCGATAGTACGCCCTCGACATCTTTCCGCAGCCTCTCCGCCACCACCATCGCGTATACTTTATACGCCGTATTCATTAGCGTCATCCCTTTATAATTTTCCTGCCTATCCCTATCTCCTTTCTCATACAGTGGCCCTATTAACCCTTCTCTCCACTCTCGTGGGAATCCCTTCCCCCTCCATACTTTCTTCACTACCTCACTCAGCCTCTCCCTAACCTCTTGTGTACTAAACAGCTATGCTTCGTTCTCTACCCCATCCAGAACTGCTGCTTTTGACCTTCCTAACTTCCTTATCTGTATCTCTATCTCTTCGTCATTCAAATCCTCCATCTCTGCCTCCTCGATTCTTCAACTCCCAAAATCTCTCTTCCTTGAATCTGAGCCCTGAAATGATTCTTTGAAAAACTCCCTCCACTCCTCACTCCCTCACTACAGTCTGTAGTTGAATTTTCAAGATACAAAAATTATTTTTCAACTGAATAGTTTATATTCACATTCAAATAATTTGAAAAATCAAAGGAGGCAAATTTTCAACCAAATACTTGAATTTTCATTCAAAAAGATTAAACTTTATCCAAAAATCAAAGAGATAAATTTGCAAGCCAAAAACACGAAAAGTTGAATTTTTAACGAAAAATGTAATAGTTGATATTTCAACCCACAAAAACGAATTTTCAACAAAATAGTTGAATTTTCAACCAAAGAGTTGAATTTTCAACAGAACTAAATTTTCAAATCAAAAGTTGAATTTTCAACAAAAAATGTAATAGTTGATAGTTCAACCCAAAAAGACGAATTTTCAACAAAATATTCGAATTTTCAACAAAAAAGTTGAATTTTCAACAGAAGAAAAAAATTTTCAAACAAAAAGATGAATTTTCAACAAAAAATGTAACGGTCAATATTTCAACCAAAAAAGACGAATTTTCAACAAAATAGTTGAATTTTCAACGAAAAATG
>CAKNYM010052102.1:121128-131382 GCA_932195095.1 Andricus curvator
CTGTTTGGTTAAAAAGTATTTTTTGTTGAAAATTCAAGTATTTAGTTGAAATTTCAACTATTTAGTTGAAAATTCAACTATTTTGTTGAAAATTCGTCTCTTTTGCTTTAAAGTTTAACTAAATGGCAGTAAATGCAACTATTTACTAACAAATTAATTTGGTTATTGTTAAAAATCCAACTATTTCCATTGAAAATTTATCATTCATGTTAGAAAAATAATCTTTTTTTGGTTGAAGCAAATAAATGAACATGAAATTTATGAATTTCAATCTAAAATTGTTCAATTCCATTAATAAACGATTCTATGGAAAAAATGTCAGGGAAGATGAAAAATTGGTCAGCGCAAAATCAGAAAATGTTGAGAAAGAAGTTTTTCGGCCACCCTGATAAAAATCAGGATGATAGGGAAAACGCAAAAAGGCGTAAAAATCTATAAAAAAGAAAAAATTAAAAGAAAGGAAATAGGAAAGAAGAATGTGAAGAAAACTCTTGAAACTAGTGAATTACTCATTTCACACCTTACATAAAACCCTCAGGGTTTTAAAAGTGCACATTTACTCATGCCAGTTCTTTTCAGCAGTTTCCGGGACATAAAAAAAATCATATAAAGGGAAGCTCGTATTTAGGATGTGCAAAAATAGTGGAAATAAAAAAAAAGGAACTTCGAAGCGATGTGTTTATTGTGTCGTAACAACTGATGTCGTAATAAGGGTCCGCAAGCAGTTCTGCCAACCGCCTCGGTTTCCTCTCTTACTCGATGAAACGCCCTTGTTTTCCTTTCCGCGTTACGGAAATTCTGCTCTCGGGCAATACACTCTGCGAGAATTTTTATGGATCGTAATTTTAGCATAAGCTCTGGTAAAGATTTTACACCCACTTTAAGAAATACGCGACTGTGTAACTTCAAATTAAATGAAAATGAAACTTTATTTTTTTTTAAATTATTCTTTAGATTACTTTAAGCATTTATTGTATTTTTAACGAATTCAAATATCGAGAGTCAGCCCGCGCTTATAAGGGATCGATTCTGCGTTCGATATATCCCTCTCCATAAGCGAAGCATCGACAAGGGCCAGAGCGCACCATGTAGCCTGTCAGTTCGGAGCTTTTCCGTTTTGTTTTGTTGAGCCTGCTTGGCTCTTTTTTAAATGTGTACTCAAGTTTAAAATCTCTAAGAAGAGAATATAAGTGTTTTATTAACAATGGTTTTGGTTCTATAAGAAGCCCTTCCCTTCAACAGCTATAAATTGAAAGATCCGGCACACGAGTGGATGCAGACCACTTGGCTCCCGAACATTGCCCCCCCCCCCTCCATCGACGCACAGCTCTTCCATGGTTCATTCCAATCGTTCCAATTCCAGGATACTTAGGTCGTTCAAAATACATTCATGGCAATCACGAAGTAGTATAAGGAGACCCCACTCCCGGAAAATTTGGACGCGTGGATTCGGATTTAGTTAGTTTGCATCGCTCGTAGCGCCTCTAGCGGGAACATGCATACATACATACAGATCTACATACATACAGGCAAACACATTCGTACAATCTGTGTTTCGTGACAAGCATGTGTGCGTTTGGTTACACCCGGCTTACACTATTGGCCCCGCCATTTGTAAATCTTGTATTTCAACGCTTTTCTGCAAGAGGCGCTGCGAACGATGAAAACTAACTAAATCCGAATCTGTGCGTCCAAATTTTCCAAAGACCGCATGAGAGTGGGGTCTCCTTATACTACTTCGTGATGGCAATATAGGAAAGCACGAAAAACGTAAAAAAGTGTAATAAACCATTTTTATATATTTTATATAAGGTAAACGTCCCAGTAATCCCCGCGGTCCCAGTAATCGCCAGTTTTGAAGTGTAAACGCCAGAAGTAAGTATTTTCCGCATTAAAATACATTCCTAAAATATTTTTAAGTAAGTTTGAACAGTGCTTGTTATGGAAACCAAATTAGTTTTTTTTGTACAAATAGTGCACATGGGTAAAAAAAATTGATTTGTATTGCCGGTGGCCATGAATCACGAAACGTGGAAAATAGCTTAACATTTAGGTTATGAAAGACGTCTCTTTGTTTAAGCTTTTAATATGTCAAGGAATTACTTGATCGGGACGAAATTTATTTTTTTGTAATGAAAGATCATTTTCGTTTCATAAAATTAAGCAAATTCTTCATTTAGTACCTTCCCGTTCGAGAAATATCGGGCGCGATTATAGGGACATTTCAAAAGCATAGGTGCTCGAGTAATCGCGGGACGAATCTGTCAAAATTTTATTTCCATATTTCGTTACAAATAATGATTTAATTAATTTCAAAAAGGCGTGAAATGAAATCGGAGAACTGACTTGTTACTGCGTGAAAAGTAATCGTAATATCAATTAGTGCTTAAAACTGAAAAAAGGTGATATAAAATATTGGCATGACTATTATAGTGATTTCATCAGCAATTTTTTAGTTTATTATCATTTTTTAGTGAAGTTAATATTTATTGAGTAGTTTTTCATTAGCTAACATTAATCTATACTGCATAATATAAAGAAAAATGTGTAACAGATATATAATTATTGATAGTTTTAATGTTCTGACAACGTAAACAGAACATAACCTCCAAATACACATCATTTTTTTAGTCACTGCAATTTATCAAATTTCGTCATTGTGTTTATAAGTTATGTTGCAAAAAAGTTAATTATACAAATTACCAGTGTGTAAATTTTTGCATCCCATGTAATTATGTTGTACTTAGCCATTTTATAGAACAAAGTTAGGTTATATGACTTTTTATACAACTCAATATTATTTTTCGAATTTTATTTTAAAAAGGAAAGTGTTAATAATTTTTAATTCTAATATTCAGTATTATAAAAGAATATCATCATTGTAGTTATCACTTATCGTGATAAAAATTCTAATAAATATTTACTTCGATTTATTTTTGAGACCACTTTATTTCTTATAAATAAAATATTAATTTTATTCGAAAATATTTTTAATTGAAATAAAAACTAAAATTTTAAAAGAAAATTCATTTTTATTATGATTAATTATTATAATGTCCATCAGACGTATTGGAACTATCAGAAGATTTGATTTTGAGGTTATGTTTCGACGGATTTCATCTCGGAGGCCTCAATCTCTCAATCAATATAAAACTAACAATACATCTTTCATTTCATTAAAATATACTTAAAATACAAAGATACACTTGAAATACACGTCCAAATCACTAAAAACTGATTTCAAGAAAACTTAACCTTTTTGGCGAAGACTGGGACAACGACTGGCGATTACTAGTACATGGCAGATTTGGAAATGGCGGGGACTGGACAATCGGTGCTTTTTGACTTTTAATTGTTTATCAATAAGAAGTAATATTAAATATGATGTAAAACCAATTTTTATAATATTCTAGGATGTTTAATGCTTCAATCAGTACCAATAATTTTTTAACTAATCCTTCCAAAACAATTTTCTAAATATTTGGAGTCAATGAAATCTCTTATGGTGGCGATTACTGGGACGTTTACCTTAAGTCGTTCGTAATTAAATATTTTTGCTCAAGATAGCATTAAAGGGTCACTCCACTATCTCACTTTTGAAAAATCGATTTTTTTTCACATTTTTCGACAGGTTATATATTCAGAAATATCTTATCAAAATTTCACACAGAAATTCGGAGTCTTTTTATACTTTTGAGAGCTTGAAACAAAAGCGCGTAGAGAATTGAGTGCTTGTAAACATCGTAGCGTTGTTTCATTTTGTGCAGTTTCGTTTAGTGAAAATGTTAGATATAAAGTGAAAGAGATTATCAAATCAGGAGGATTTATTCAAACAAGCAGAAGGAATATTATATGGAGCAGGGATCGCTGATTAAGTGTAAGTAACTTTTTCTTACAATTTTTATGTTCCGAAAACTTTAAACGCGTTTTTCTCGAAACAACGTTTTTGCGCTCTGCGCGCACGATTTCTCAAAAATTTTTCAAACGATTACTTTCAAATTTTCTACGTTTATTCTAAACATAAATATCTACAGAGTGACGGAGCGGTTTTTTAAATTTTTTATTTTGTCATAGTTAAATTAACAAAAAAGGACCAAAAAAACACGATTTTTGGAAATTTGTTGTTTAAACTGCCGCCATTTTGTTGTTTTGCAAAATAAAAAAAATCCGCTTCGTCACTCCGGAGCTATGGTCATACTGATAAAGAAAATTTCTGATTTATTTGTTTCAGATGATGCTGACTGGACATATCGTGCGCGCAGTGGACATGCCTTTTTTTAGACACTTTGTTTATTGTTAAATAATACCTAAACTAAATAATAATTTCATGTGAAAAGATTGTTTTTGTAAACTTTGAGACAGCATAAATGAAGGCTGAAAATTTTATTTAATTATATAAAGTAGTTGTTGAGAAAAAAGTTCTGGAAAATCACCTTTTTTTTGCCGAGATAGGAGAATGACCCCTTAAAACCTTTAGAATCGTTTAAAATCTACCGAATTCCGTTATATCTCTTAAAATAACACTTAACTGATTACTTAAACAGGGTAGACGATCTAATCAAAGAATTCAGGTCTTTTTGGTGTCTCTGACTCACTTCAGAGACCAAAAATAGTATAAATAGTATTTCCGATTCAAAACTTTATTATTTCGTTCAAAATTAAATTATTTTCTCGAAAATTCAACAATTTTTTTAAAAAGTCATACTTCTTGGTTGAAAATTCAACTGGTTTGTTGAAAATTCGTCTTTTTGACTTGAAAATTCAACAAATTCATTGAAATTTATTTTTCTTGAGTAACGATTTTTCCAAATTAAAAATTCAACTATTTTGTCGAACATTTATCTTTTTGGTTTAAAATATCATCTCTTACTGTAGAAATTTCACCTTTTGTAGTAAAAATTGCAACCTTATGGTTAAAATCTAATCTTTTTTGGTAGTAAATTAATTTTCTAGTTGAAAATTTAACTGTTCTGTAGAAAATTCATATTTCCAGTTATAAAATTTAACAATTTAATAGAAAATTAAATTATTTTGTTGATAGTTCGTTTTTGTTGGATAAATCCAGCTGTTTTTAATTCTAATTACAATCTTTTTTTTTTTTTTTTTAAATATCTATTAAATTTACTGTTGAAAATTCATCTTTTTAGTTTGAAAATTAAGGTCCTTGGTTGAAATTTGAACTATCTTTCTTAAAAGCTCAGCTTTTTGGTTGATTCATAATTTTAGTTCAAAATTCGTTTGCTTTTTTTATTAAAAATTAATTTTTTTCACCTAAAAATGTAAATATTTCATTAAAAATTCAAATGATTTGTTGAAAATTCCACTGTTTTGTGGAAAATTCGTACTTTGGGTTCTAAAATTCAACCATTTAGTAGAAAAATTATATTTGGTTAGAAATTTGGAGATTTTGTGAAAATTCGTCTTTTTTTGGTACAAAATAAATTTTTTCGTTCCAAATGCAACTGTTTATTTTACAATACCAAAAGCAAACTATTTGAAAATGCATAATGACAAATTTTTGAATATTGAGAGTTCTAAAAATTTTTGAAACGAAATCTCTCCAAATTCTTGGGATTTTTTAAATATAATTTAAAACTATATATAATAACATTTTACTTCTTAGAAATTAACAAAAGAGTACAATTTAAAATTTTCAATTTCAATCCATATATATTTTTTAAAAATATTTTTAACTGACTCGAATTTTTCTTATAATTTTGAAAAATTATTAAAAATGTGAATAAATTGCCTTAAAATCTTCGAAATTTTCCTGGAAATTTTGAGAAAATTTGTTTATCCTCTTGAAACCTTTCGAAATTCTTTTAAAGCTACTAAAGTTTTTGTTTGGAATCTTTAAAAATCTACATTCTGTAAAATCTTTAAAAGTTTAAAATTCTTTTCGAATCTCTTCAAACCTTATAAATATTTCTTGAATTTACTCGATTTTTTTATTGTTTAATCTTACCAAACTGAAAAATTTTGCTTTAAAATATTCTACAATATTTTTCGAAATTCTAGGATATTGTTTGAAATGTTTTGAAGCCTTTTTCAATTTTTTCAAACGTTTTTTAAAAATAAATAATCATTCAAAATTTTCCCAAGAATCTTAGGAAAATTCTTTTTTTTTTTAAATTTTTCCAGAATTTCTAAACCTTCTAATCTTTTAAAATGATTAATTTTTTTCTGAATTTCTTTGAAATTCCGCAAAATTAAAAAAAAAATTCTTAAAATCTTTCAGATTCTCCTTTGATAATTTTAGAAATGTTTTGAAATCTTTTTAAATATTCTTTTTTAACTAATTTTTCAAAATAAAAAATCATTTTAATTTTTCTTAGAAACCTAATGATTTCTTGTTTATTTTCTTGAAACCTTACAAAATTTTTGAAATAAATTTATAAGTTTCAATTCTTTTTGTATCGTTTTAAAACTTCTAAATATCTCTTAAACTTAGTCAGATTTTTTCTAAAGTGATCTAATATGGCAAAATTGCAAAATTTTTCTTTATAATCTTTTTAAAAATTTTAGGAAATAATTTAAAATATTTTGTAATGTTTTTCAATTTTCTCTTAGAATTCATTCAAAAAATTATTTGAATTTTTTCCATGACTTTTATTCTTTTATGGACTTTAATCAGTTTTTCAAACAATTATATATAGTTAAAATTATGGGCACTTGAAAATCATTTCTTTTAAATATTTTTAAATAAATTTATTTTCTTTGTTTTTTTTTTACTGTGCGTTTTCCCATAATCATAAAACTTCTTCACATGCTATCAACACCTGTGCGGCCATATAATATAAAAAAGAAGGGAAAATTGGATTTTTTCTCGTAAATACTGGTTTAGATTCAAACTATAATATTCTCTCGGTTATGTTTGTTCGTACTAAAAATTTAATTTCTATGGATGCTGGGTTTTATATTTATCAAAAACTTAAAATCCAGTTGTTAAAAAGTGCATTGCGCAATTTTCCATTAATATCTCGAAACTATCGCAATATCGTTTAAAATTTTTCGTTTTGAAATTTAAAATTTTTTAAATTTTGTTCAAAAATAATCTGCAAAATGAAAATATTTCTTAAAATCCCTAGAAACATTTTTACTGATTTTTTATTTAAAAAAAAAAAATTAATTTTGAGAGAAAATTGACAAAGATTTAAAAAAAATTTAAATTGTTTCCTAAAAGTTCAAGAAAGAAATCGGACGATTTTAAAGCAACATTTTTCAATTAAAAGTTTTTAAAAAAATTCAGAATAAATTCAAAACTTAAAAAAAAATCTAAAGTTTGAAAAAGGTAAATTTTTGAATATTTGGAAATCAAAATTTTGAATCTTCTTAAGCAACAGAATCTGGAAGATTTGAAGACATTTTTTTTTTAATGTTGAGAAAATTTTTTGAAAAATTTAAATAATTTTAAAAGATATTTAGAAGTTTTAAATGTTTTGGAAATGATTAAAAAATAATTTGAAATTTGAAAAGATTTACAAAAATTCGAAACAAAATGTAAATTTTTGAAGATTTGAAAAAAAATTCGAAGCTTTTGAATAAGTTTGAAAGGCTTCGACAAAATAAAAAAATTTTCTTGAGATTCCTGGAAATTTTTTTTTTATTATGAAAGATTAATTTTTAAAGAAAATTTAAAAAGGTTGTAAAACATTTTAAAATATTCCTACAAATGTCGAAAAAAGTTGGAAAATTTAAGGGTAATTTTCTTAATTTTCAAAGATTTTTCAAAATTTTAGGAATAACTCGAGCCATTTTAAAATATATTTATTTTCAAAACTTCTAAAAGTCCTACATATATTTTATACTGACTTGAATTTTTCCTAAATTTTTGGAAAATCCTGTATCTTTTTCGACACATCTGAAATCTTCAAACATCTTTTTGAATTTTCTCAAGAATCTTACAAAAATTATATTTCTATGACCTTAAAAACAAATGAAAAAATAAACCTAAAAAAGAAATCACTATTCAAAATTTTTATTTTGTATTTATTCAAAATCATTTGATCTGTTTTGGTTGAGAATTCCACTATTTTGTTGTAAATTCGTTTTTTTGGGTAAAAATGCAACTGATTGAAAATTAATTTATGATAAAGAAAAATTTATATAAATTAATTTAAACTTATATTTTTGTTTTAAAAAATTGATCTGTTTTGTAAACAATGAAACTCGTGTAAAAATTTTTTTTTTTATTGAGGATTCAGCTATTTTGTTAAAAATTGTGTTTTTTGGCATAAACTTGACTACCTTTTTTAAATTTTAAATTAAAACATTTTTTGGTTGAAATATAATTTATGTTTCTTAAAATTTCGTAAAATAATATGGATGATTTTAAAACCAAATTTTTCAATTAGCAAGATGACAAAGTTTTATAAAAAATTCGATCAAGTTTAAAAGACATTTAGAAGTTTTAAAAAGATTCAAAATTGATTTCAAAGAAGTTAGAAAAAACGTAAATTTTTGAATATTTGGAAAAAAAATTTTAAAGATTTTGAAAATTTTTACGATAATAAAAAAAATTCTTAAAATTAATGGGATAATTTAAACTGATTTTTTATTTTGAAAAATAAATTTTAAGAGAAAATTGACAAAGATTTCAAAATATTTCAAATTATTTTCTACATTTTCGAAAAAGAAAGTGGACGATTTTAAAGCAAAATTTCTCAAATAACAAAATAACAAAGTTTGATAAAAAATTGAGTAAGTTTAAAACACATTTAGAAGTTTTGAAAAGATTCAAAATTAATTGAGAATTTGAAAAAAAAATTTCAAAAGTTGAAAAAAATGTACAGTTATGAATATTTGGAAATGAAAATTTTAAGGCGATAATAAATTTTGACGATAATAAAAAAAAAATTGAAATTCATGGGAAAATTTAAATTTATTTTTTTTTTTAAATTTATTTTAAGAGAATATTTGAAAAGATTTAAAAATATTACAAAACATTCCCAACATTTTTATACAGAATCTGGAAGATTTTAAGGCTATTTTGTTTCTCAGAATTTTAAGAAAACATTGGAAAAAATTCGAATAATTTAAAAAAACATTCACAAGATTTAAAAGCTTAGGAAATGGTTGAAAATAATTTAAAATTTGAGAAGATCTTAAACAATTAAAAAAATGTAAATATTGGAAGATTTCGAAAAAGTTTTGAATCTTTTTGAACAGTTTAAAAGGCTTTAAAAAATGAAAAGCTTTTCTTGGGCTTCCTGAAAAAAAATGGTTAATGACTTTTTATTTTGCAAATTTAATTTTAAAAGAGAATTTAACAAGGTATCAAAACATTAAAAATATTTTTTACAAATGTCGAAAATATCTGGAACAATGAAGGGGATTTTTTTTATTTTGAAAGATTTTTCAAAATTTTAGGAATAGTTCCATTCAGTTCGAAACATATCTTCTAAACTTCTAAAATTCCTAAATATCTTTTAAATTGACCCAACATTTTTCAAAATCCTGAAAAATAAAAATATCAAACTTTTTCGGCAAATTTGAAATCTTCAATTTTATTTAAATTTTCTCATGAATCTCAGGAAAATTATATATTTATATAAACCTAAATTTTTATTTAAAAGAATCTTAATTTTATAAATACCAGTGCCTAGTATGGTATAAATATTCATCCATTAAAATTTAATTATGAAATGTAAATAAGCCAAGAATAATAAAGAAATATAGGTGTATTCATTAATTAAACGACACAATTAACCCAATTTTTGCTCGCATGTAATCAATTTTTTAGTCCTTGGTTAAAAAAGTGTCATTTTCCCTTCTGCTGAGCGAAGTTTTGTTCGTAGAAGGTTTTCATCGCCCCTAGGGCGAAATTCAGTCAAGAAGAAAATTGGTTGCTACCCAAGTAGTTATTGGGATTGTAACTAGGGAAAAAAGAGGCTTTTGATGCCGCAGGCTACAACACAAAAGTGTAGAGAGCGTCGAGAAGAGGGACAAAAACGTTAATTAATGTCGAATCAAGAGACTTTGAGTCACGGGAAAACGATTAAGAAAAGGGGGAAAAGAGATCGATGGCCAATTTTTGAGGGATCATTTCAGCTGACGACAGATTGAAAAATACCCTCTCTAAATTTGAATTAGTACAAATTCAACTAATTAATTCAGTACTAATAATTTTAACTGACTAAACAGTTATTTTTTTATTTCATTGATTGGAATAACAGTTCACAGACCAAAATGATCTAGAAACAGGAAGAAAAATGTGTAGCTCTTTTCTGATTGAACAACATTTGTCTATTCATC
>CAKNYM010052102.1:131392-142124 GCA_932195095.1 Andricus curvator
GTCTATTCATCTTTTTTCCTACCTTGCGTCGTTTTTCCACAATTTTTTTTTATTGTTAATGTTATTTTTCACGATTGAAACAAAAATTACGCATCTTATAAAAAAATGATTATTAAAAAATGTGTAGCTCTTTTCTGATTGAACAACATTTGTCTATTCATCTTTTTTCGTACCTTGCGTCGTTTTTACACAATTTTTTTATATTTTTAATGATATTTTTCACGATTGAAACAAAAATTACGCATCTTATCAAAAAATGATTATTAAAAAATGTTTAGCTCTTTTCTGATTGAACAACATTTGTCTATTCATCTTTTTTCGTACCTTGCGTCGTTTTTCCACATTTTTATTTATTTTTAATGTTATTTTTCACGAATGAAACCAAAATTACGCATCTTATCAAAAAATGATTAATAAAAAATGTGTAGCTCTTTTCTGATTGAACAACATTTGTCTATTCATCTTTTTTTGTACCTTGCGTTGTTTTTCCACAATTTTTTGCATTGTTAATGTTATTTTTCACGATTGAAACAAAAATTACGCATCTTATCAAAAAATGATTATTAAAGAATGTGTAGCTCTTTTCTGATTGAACAACAATAGTCTATTCATCTTTTTTCGTACCTTGCGTCGTTTTTCCACAATTTTTTTTATTGTTAATGTTATTTTTCACGATTGAAACAAAAGTTACGCATCTTATCAAAAAATGATTAATAAAAAATGTGTAGCTCTTTTCTGATTGAACAACATTTGTCTATTCATCTTTTTTCGTACCTTGCGTCGTTTTTCCACAATTTTTTTTTATTTTTAATGTCATTTTTCACGATTGAAACAAAAATTACGCATCTTATCAAAAAATGATTAATAAAAAATGTGTAGCTCTTTTCTGATTGAACAACATTTGTCTATTCATCTTTGTTCGTACCTTGCGTCGTTTTTCCACAACTTTTTTTTTATTGTTAATGTTTTTTTTTCACGAATGAAACCAAAATTACGCATCTTATCAAAAAATGATTAATAAAAAATGTGTAGCTCTTTTCTGATTGAACAACCTTTGTCTATTCATCTTTTTTCGTACCTTGCGTCGTTTTTCCACAATTTTTTTTTATTGTTAATGTTATTTTTCACGATTGAAAGAAAAATTACGCATCTTATCAAAAAATGATTAATAAAAAATTTGTAGCTCTTTTCTGATTGAACAACATTTGTCTATTCATCTTTTTTCGTACCTTGCGTCGTTTTTCCACAATTTTTTTTTTATTGTTAATGTTATTTTTCACGATTGAAACAAAAATTACGCATCTTATCAAAAAATGCTTAATAAAAAATGTGTAGCTCTTTTCTGATTGAACAACTTTGGTCTATTAATTTTTTTCGTGGTTTGTGTCGTTTGTCCAAAAATTTAATTTATTTTATTCTTAAATCAGTTTTTTCCAAATGAAACAAAAACCACGCGTCCCATCAAAAAGTGATTAATGACAAATTTGTGGATCTATTTTGAGTGCACAATTATTGTCTATTCATATTTTATCATTTCTTGTACATTTTGACCGCAAAATGGAATTTTTTATTTTTTATCATTTTGTTGTGCGATAAAAATGTGAATTTTCGATTTTTCAAGAAAATTAAAAAAATTCTTTGAACAATATTGTAGGGTATTCAAAAGGAAACATTTTTCTCTTGCTGACTTTTTTTCATATCGTGCGTTGTTTGGCTTAAAATGTTCATTTTCGTTCTTTTTTTGGAATTTTGTAAATTTTATAACTCCAGTAATTTTTGTTTTATCAGAAGAAATCATTGGGAGAAATTGTTTGTCTTTTTGAGTACTACGAACATCCGTACATAGAATTTTTAAATTTGAAAAAACGTGGTCTCAAAAATTTTGAAAAAGCGCTCACTTTTTGAATTTTCATCCAAAATGGCTGGCTAATGAACTTGGCCTTCATTGTAGGACACATAAAGAGTATACCAAAGCCCAATCCAATCTGTCAATTCTTTCGAAAGTTATCGTGCTAACAAAATAAACATCCACATACATACACACCCACACACATGCATACAGACAGACAAATTCGCGAAAACCTGTTTTTTGGTTCAGAATGTCTCAAAACGTGGACATTTGACAAAAACGGAGGGGGCCAAATTTTACACAAATCTAATACCTTCTCTGATGAGAATGTAAAAAGATGAATTTTTACCAAAACAGTTACAGGAGTGGGTAAATATTATGTGGTAAGGAAAATATAGGTCAGAAAAGGATTGGGTAGAGGGATTAAATGTCAAAAAGGAGGAATAAATAGGAAGAGGTAAAATTTAGGGTTAAAGGAAAGAGAATATTATTGGAGTAAAGAGAATAGCGTTATGAGGAGGATGATCGGGAGAGAGAAGGACATAGAGTTATAGAATGTGAGAGGGAAGTTAAGCAGGAAGAAGTGGCTAGAGGAATGGCTAAATATTATGGGGTATGGAAAAAATATGTCTGAAAAGGGTTCAAAAGAGGGATTAAGTGTCAAAAAGGAAGAATAAATAAAAGAATGTAAAATTTAGGGTTGAGGGAAAGAGAATATTATTGGAGTGAAGAGGAAGCGTTATGAGGAAGATGATTGGAAGAGACAAGGAAATAGAGAAAGAGAGACTTATAGAATGAGAGAGGGGAGTTTGGTAGGAAGAGATGGTTACAGGAGTGGGTAAATATTAGGTGGTAAGGAAAATATATGTGAGAAGATGGTTGGGAAGAGGGATTAAGTGTCAAAAAGGAAGAATACATAGCAAGAAGTGAAATTTAGGGTAGAGGGAAAGAGAATATTATTAGAGTAAAGATAACAGCGCTATGAGGAAGATGATTGGGAGAGAGAAGGACACAGAGAAACAGAGACTTATAGAATTGGAGAGGGAAGTTTGGTAGGAAGAGATGGTTACAGGAGTGGGTAAATATTAGGGAGCAAGGAATATATATGTGAGAAAAAGATTGGGAAGAGGGGTTAAGTGTCAAAAAGAAAGAATAAATAGGAAGAGGTAAAATTTAGGGTTGAGGGAAAGAGAATATTATTGAAGTAAAGAGAATAGCGTTATGAGGAAGATGATTGGAAGAGAGAAGGACAAAGAGAAAGAGAGACTTATAGAATAGGACAAGAGAGTTTGGTTGGAAGAAGTGCTTACAGGAGTGGGTAAATATAATGAGGTAAGAAAAATGTATGTGTGAGGAGGGCCAGGGAGAGGGATTAAGTGTCAAAAAGGAAAAATAAATAGAAGGAGGTGATATTTAGGGTTAAGGGAAAGATAATATTATTGGAGTAAAGAGAATAGCGTTATGAAGAAGATGATTGTGAGATAAAAGGGCACAGAGTTATAGAATGGAAGAGGGAAGTTAAGTAGGAAGAGGTGGCTACAGGAGTGGGTAAATATTATCGGGTATGAAAAAAATATATGTGTGAAGAAGGTTGGGAAGAGATATTGAGTGTTAGAAAGGAAGAATGAATAGGAAGGCGTAAAATTTAGGGTTAAAGGAAACAGAATATTATTGATGTGAAGAGAATAGCGTTATGAGGAAGATAATTGGGACAGAGAAGGACAGAGAGAAACAGTAACTTATAGAATAAGAGAAAGGAGTTTGGTGAGAAGAAGTTTTTACCGGAGTGAGTAAGTATTATGAAGTAAGAAGAAAATATGTGTATGAAGAAGGTTGGGGAGAGGGACTAAGTGTCAAAAAGGAAGAATAAATAAGAAGAGGTAAAATTCAGGGTTAAGGGAAAGAGTATATTATTGGATTAAAGAGAATAGCGTTATGAGGAAGATGATTGGGAGAGAAAAGGACCTAGAGAAACAGAGATCTATAGAATAAGAGAGGGGAGTTTGGTAGAAAGAGGTGGTTACAGGAGTGGGTGAATATAAGCAAGTAGGGAAAATATATGTGAGAAGATGGTTAGAAAGAGGGTTTAAGTGTCAAAAAGGAAGAATAAATAGGAAGAGGTAAAATTTAGGGTTAAGGGAAAGAGAATATTATTAGAATGAAGAGAATAACGTTATGAGAAAGATTATTGGGAGAGAGAAGGACAGAGAGAAACAGTGACTTATAGAATAAAAGAGGGGAGTTTAGTAAAAAGAGGTTGTTACCGGAGTGGGTAAATAATAGAGGGTAAGGAAAATTTATGTGAGAAGAAGATTGGGGAGTGGGTTCGCGGGTCAAAAAGTAATAACAAATATAAAAGGGTAAAATTTAGGGTCAAGGGAAAGAGAATATGATTAAAGTAAAGAGAATAGCTGTATGAAGAAGATGATTGGGAGAGAGAAGGATGGAGCAAAACAGAGAATTATAAAATAAGAGATGGGTGTGGGGTAAGAAGAAGTGGTTATAGGAGTTTCTAAGAAGCTAAGATCTAGTTCATAAACTGCGTTACGTGTTTTCCTTTTTTTAAAGAAGAGATGAGAATTACATGAGGTGAAGAGACGATACGTTAGGTAAAGGTTGGAAAGAAGGGCTAAGGTGTCGAACGGAAGAATAAATAGAAGGGATTAAACCTTAGAGGAAAGAAAAAAATATGTGATGAAGCGGAAAGGGTACAATAGGGTGAATGTTATGAATGTCAGAAGAAGAGATGTAAGGGGGTGGTGCTGAGATAAAGCTGGGGATAAATATAAGGGGGTGAGTTTTTGAGGATGAAGAAAAGATATGTAAGGAGGTTAATGAATCGAACAGAAGAATGAATAGAAGGAGTAAACGTTAGAACAAAGGGGAAGAGGAAGTAAGGAAAAGAGAGGGGTTGGTAAGAAGAGATGGTTATATAAGGAGGACATCGCTTGAGGAAATAGAACTGGAGATAAATGAGAGACGGTGAATGTTTTTGGGGATGAGGAAACGATTTGAGACGATTGTGGTTAAAGGAGGGGCTAAGGTGTCAATCGTAAGAATAAATAGGAAGGGATAAATGTTCGGGGTAAGGAGTAAAGATGTATTGTGGAAAAAAGGGACTAACGATTTGATGGCCAAGATAAGTAGGAGAATGAGAAACAGGGAGAGAAACAGAAAAAAGTGATGGTGTTGGTGGTGAAGAGGGAGCGAAGAAACAGCTGGTGAGAAGTCGTTATGCGAGGAGGACATGAGCCAAGTGAATCGAGCAGAATATAGATAAGAGAAGGTGAATGTTAAGAGATCAGGAAACAATATTAGAGGGTTGAGGTTGATATTATAGGTAAATAGATAGATAGTATAGGTAAATATAAGGAACGAATAGGAAGATATTAACGGCAGAGGAAAGGGGTGAAGATGTATTGTGGAGGAGAGAAGCTAAGGGTTTATTGAGAAGGATGCGTAGGAGGGTATAAACATTATGGGAGTGAGGAGAAGATTTTTTTAAAATGGTTAGTTAATTGAGAGAGATAAGAAGAGAGTGAGAAATATGGAGAAAAAAGTGATAGCTTTGGCGGTGACTAGGGAGCGAAGGGGCAGTTGGTATAAGAGATGGTTATGGAGAAGAAGACGGTTTACGTGGATCGATCTGGAGGTAAATGGTGTATATTGTAGGTGAGGAAACAATATGAGAAAGGTGAGATTGGAGAAAAGGGCTAAGGGGCAAATCTTAAAAATAAATAGAATGAGATAAACGTTAGGGAAAAGGGGTGAAGATATACTCTGGAGGAGAGATATTAACAGATTGATGGAAAGGATAAGTGGGAGGGTATAAATGTTATGGGGGTGAGAAGAAGAAGTGTTAGGAGAAGTAAATGATTGAGGGAGACAAAAGAAGATGTGTTAGTGTTGGGGGGATGAGGGAGCGAAGGGGGAGAAAGTTTGAGTAAATAAGAGAGGGGAAATGAGTGGTTAGAGAGGAGAATTGAGTTGTAAGGGAGATAGGGGTTTGTTTACTTTTACTTTTGTATGAGTTTTAGTGTTTGCTCCCTAAAGATAGAAGTTTGAAATAAAAATAATGAGATTTTTCCGCTGACTGACTATTGGTTCAATTATCCTTATCCAGAGACTATCACTGATCATGCCTATAGATTAGAAGAGCATCGAGACAGCCTACAAGTACGACAAATTGCTCTTTGTCCTACTAGAGTGGTAGCCTCTGTCAATAGGCGGTGATACACTGCTTCGTGAGTAGAAATCGAATTACCTGCCTCTGTTAGACATTCACTCTCGAGATATTCTGTCAACAATCAGAGAAATACTGGTGCATCTCATTTGATCCAATCCATCATATATGACTATTATAATAAACTAGGAACATCAATCATCACTTTAATTTCTTCTGTTCAAGAGGAAAATTATTTTCAATACCGGTTCAAAATGATAAATAAATTATTATTTAATTATTAAGGACCTATTCATAAACTAAATCAAGCAATTTTTTATATATCTTCTCTCCTCCCTAACTAATTCCCTCTTTTATTACAATACAGTAATGCGCAAAATTTGAGGTGTCCTATCAAGATAACCCGCGAGTTTTTAAAATAATTTTTTTATCCCTTATGGCTACCACAGAGGGGTTGAAATGTCCTAAAATTTGAAAGAATAAACATTTTTTTTAATTTGAGATATAAAAAAATATATTTCAGGAACAATAATTTTTTAACAAGCTAGAATTTTTGAAAGGCCATAAAAAATTAAGTTGCAGTTTTTAAAATTTCAACGTATTTTTTCATTCAACAAAATATATCTTCAAAAACGTGAAATAATTTGTAATAAAAAATATTTTCTTCGGAAAAAAAAACATTTTTTTAATCCGAAGAAATTTTTTATTTTTCTTGAAATCCTTTTGGCTTTTTTGTTTCAAAAATAATCACTTTTGTTTAAAAAAATCTCAGTTTTTTGTTAAAAATTCAAGTATTTTGGTGAAAAATTAATCTGACTTGGTTGAGGATTTTTTAGTTAAATTCAGCTGTGTTTGATTTCAAATTAAAATCTTTTTTTGGTTGAAATAATATCAACTATAATTTTTTTTTTTTTTGAGAATTCATGTTTGGTTCAAAAGTAACTTTTTGTTGAAAATTCATGTTTTTGGTTCGAAAATGTTTTGTAGAAACTTCGTCTTTTTGGCTTGAAAATTTGATAATTTAGTGGAAATTTTTCTCTTTTTAGGCTAAAAATGAGGCTTCTTTGTTCCAATATTTATATTTTTTGGTAAAAAAATCTAATTTTGTTGTTGTTGAAAATTCAAATATTTTGGTAAAAAATTAATCCGATTTGGGTAAGTATTCAGCTATTTTGTTGAGAATTAATCTTTTTTGGCTGAATTAAACTGTGTTTTATTTAAAATTAAAATCTTTTTTGGATGAAATAATATCAACTATTATATTTTTCTTTGACAAATCATCTATTTTGGTTGAAAATTCATGTACTTTGTTGAAAATTCCACTATTTTGTTAAAAAGTTAAACTATTTGGTTGAAAAATAACTTTTTTGTTCAAGATTCATATTTTTGGTTTGAAAATGCAACTGTTTTGTAAAAAAATCGTCTTTTTGAATTGAAAATTCAACAATTCATTGAAATTTTTTTCTTTCTTGGTGGAAAGTTCGGCTTTTTCGTTTCAAATATTATCTACTTTGTTAAAAATTCAGTTGTTTGGATAATGATTTATAATTTTAGTTGAAAAATCATCTCTTTGTTTGAAAATTTCCCTTTTTTGTTTTAAATTCGTTTTTTTGTTAGAAAATTTAAATACTTTGGTAAAATTGAATTATTAGCTTGAAAATTAAATTTTTTTTTAAATTGTAACTATTTTGTTGAAAATTCGTCTTTTTGATTTGAAAATGGTAGAAAACTCAAATATTTGGTTGAAAATTAACTTTTTTGTAGAAAATTCGTCTTTTCTGATAGAAAATTAATATTTTTAGATTAAAACTCATTTTTTTGTGACAAAAATTCAAGCAATTCACTGAAAATTTAACTATTCTGTTTCAAATTCGTTTTTTTTTTTGTGTAAAAAATTCAAATATTGTGGTAGGAAATTCAACCGGGAGGTTGAAAATTAAATTTTTTGTTGGAAATTCACCTCTTTTGTTGAAAATTGTCTTTTTGGTTTAAAAATGTTATAAAATTTGACTCTTTGGTTGAACAATGAACATAACATTTTTTGTTGAAAATTAATATTTTCGGTTAGAAATTTCAACGATTTTGTTGAAAATGTATGTATTTTGTTAAAAAATTAACTATTTTTGTAGAAAACCAACTATTTGGTTGAAAAGTAATTTTTTTGTTAGAAATTAATATTTGCGGTATGAAAATTCAACCACTTGGTTGAAAATTCATGTATTTTATTAAAAATGTAAATATTTTGGCAGAAAGTCCAACTATTTGGTTAAAAAGTAACTTTTTAGTTGAAAATTAATATTTTAAGTATGAAAATTTAACCATTTGGTTGAAAATTCATGCATTTTGTTAAAAATTTTACAATTTTGTTAAAAAGTTCAACTATTTGGTTAAACCTTTTTCTTGAATTCATCCTGTTGGCTTGAAAATTCAACAATTCAGTGAATTTTTTTTTCTTTCTTTGTTGAAAATTCGGCTTGTTTGTTTCAAAAATCATCACTTTTGTTTAAAAATATCTCTTTTTTTGTTGTTGAAAATTCAAGTATTTTGGTGAAAAATTAATCTGACTTGGTTGACAATTTTTTAGTTAAATTCAGCTGTGTTGAAAATTCATCTCGTTAGTTGAAAATTCAACTATTTTGTTTCAAATTTGTTTTTCTTTTTGTTTTGTAGAAAATTCAAATATTTTAGTAGAAAATGTAACTCTTTTATTGAAAAGTGTTGTTTTTGGTTTAAAAAAAAAATTTTGTTGAAAATGTTGTCTTTTCTGGTTGAAAAACAATTTCGTTGGTCCAACTATTTTGTTTGAAATTCTTTTTTTTTTTGGTAGAAAATTTTGTTGAAAATTCAATTCTTTTGTTGGAAACTTTTCTTTTTGGCTTGAAAATTCAACAATTCAGTGAATTTTTCTTTCTTTCTTGGTTGAAAATTCGCTTTTTTTGTTTCAAAAATTATCACTTTTGTTTAAAAAAATATTTTTTTTTTTCGTTAAAAAATCAAGTATTTAGGTGAACAATTAATTTGAATAGGTTGAGGATTTTTTAGTTAAATTCAGCTGTGTATGATTTCAAGTTAAAATTTTTTTTATTGAAATATTATCAATTATTATATTGTTCGTTGAAATTCATCTAATTTGATTGAAAATTGAACTCTTTAGTTGAAAATTCAACTATTTTCTTTCAAATTTGTTTTGCTTTTTTTTTGTAGAAAATTCAAATATTTTGGTAGAAAATTTAACTCTTTTATTGAAAAGTGTTGTTTTTGGTTTAAAAATACATATTTTTTGGTAACAAAAATTCTGTAGAGGGTACAGCTATTTTTTTGAAAATTTGTCTTTTCTGGTTGAAAATTAATTTCTTTGGTTTAACTATTTTGTTAAAAATTTTTTTTTTTTGTAGAAAATTCAAGTGTTTTGGTAGAAAATTCAACTCTTTTGTTGAAAATTCAATTCTGTTGCTGGAAAGTGTTCTTTTTGGCTTAAAAATTCATCTCATTTGGTAAAAAAATTTCGTTCTGTTGGAAATTCAAGTCTTTTGTTAAAAATTCTTCTGTCTGGTTTAAAAATGGTAAAAAATTTAACTATTTGGTTGAAAACGTTTTTTTGTTTAAACTTTTCGCTTCCTCATAGAGGAAGCTTTTAATGGTAACATTTAAAAAATTTTTTAAATTAATTTAATTAAACCTTCCTCAATTTAAAAATGTCCAATACAATGTTCTCAGCAATTTTCCGGATGTGTGTGTGTGTGTGTGGATGTTTGGATGTGTGTGTGGATGTCACACTTTTTTGTGAACACGATAACTTGAGAACGGTTGCAGATAAATTGATGAAATTTGGAGGGCTCATTTTTTCCACTAATATCCTGAACCTGACCAAAGGATTTCTAGAAATATTTATTTTATTTTTTTCAGCACTCAATAATATTTTAAAAATCGGGGTTTTATAGTAAAACTTTTTTCATTAGCATAATTCAAAGTTGATGCAAGAATATAAAAGATGCCTTGGATCGAGACGAATCGATTGACCTATAATATTAATACATTTTCTTAAAGAGTAGGGAAGTTATGGTATTTTATATAGTTTTAAAATCGATTTTTATAGTAAAAGATTTTCTCATTCTCATAATTTGAAGTTGATGCGAGAATAGAAAAGTTGTGTTGATTCAGGACGAATCGATTGACCTATAACATTGATACATTTTATTGAAGAGTGAGAAAGCTATGGTAATGCAAACTATTTAAAAATACGGTTTTTTATAATGAAACTTTTTTCTTCAACATAATTCAAAGTTCATGCACGGATATAAAATATTACTCAGTTCAAGACGAATCGATTGACCCACAATAATAATACATTTTATTGAAGAGTAGGGAAGTTATGGTAATTAACATATTTTGAAAATCGGTTTTTTATAGTAAAACTTTCTTCATTTACATAATTCAAAGTTGATGCAACAACAGAAAAGATGTGTTGATTCAAGACGAATCGATTGACCTATAACAATGATACATTCTATTGAAGAGTAAGGAAGCTATGGTAATTCATAATATTTGAAAATACGGATTTTTATAGCAAAACTTTTTTCATTAACATAATTCAAAGTTGATGCAAGAACAGAAGAGATGTGTTGATTCGAGACGAATCGATTGACCTATAATATTGATACATTTTATTGAAGAGTAAGGAAGCTATGGTAATGCATAAT
>CAKNYM010052102.1:149930-166848 GCA_932195095.1 Andricus curvator
GTAGAATTCTAAATGAGTCAATAGAATTCAGAATAATTCAATAGAATCCTAAATAATTCAATAGAATTCAGAATAATTCAACAAAAAAATTCTAAAGAATTCAATAGAAAAATTCTAAATAACTCAATAGAATTCCAAATACTTCAATAGAATTCAAAATAATTCGATAGAATGCTAAATAACTCAATAGAATTCTAAATACTTCAGTAGAATTCTAAATGAGTCAATAAAATTCAGAATAATAATTTAATAGAATTCTAAATAATTCAATAGAATTCAGAATAATTCAATAAAAAAATTACTAAAGAATTCAATAGAAAAATTCTAAATAACTCAATAGAATTCCAAATACTTCAATATAATTCAATAGAATTCAGAATAATTCAATAAAAAAAATCTAAAGAATTCAATAGAATTTTAAATAATTCAATAGAATTCAAAATAATTCAATAGAATGCTAAATAACTCAATAAAATTCTAAATACTTCAATAGAATTCTAAATAATTTAATAGAATTCTAAATAATTTCATAGAGTTCTAAATAATTAATGAGAATTGTAAATAATTCAATAGAATTCAAAATAATTCAATAGAATGCTAAACAACTCAATAGAATTCTAAATACTTCAATAGAATTCTAAATAATTTAATAGAATTCTAAATAATTAAGTAGAATTCAAAATAATTTAATAAAATTCTAAATAATTCAATAGAAATAAAAATAATTCAATAAAATTCTAAATAAATCAGTAGAATTCTCAATACTTCAAAAGAATTCTGTGTAATTCCATAGAATTCTAAATACTTCAGTAGAATTCTAAATGAGTCAATAGAATTCAGAATAATTCCATAGAATTCTAAATAATTCAATAGAATTCAGAATAATTGAACAAAAAAATTCTAAAGAATTCAATAGAAAAATTCTAAATAACTCAATAAAATTCCAAATACTTCAATAGAATTCAAAATAATTCGATAGAATGCTAAATAACTCAATAGAATTCTAAATACTTCAATAGAATTCAAAATAATTTAATAGAATTCTGAATGAATAGGTAGAATTCTATATAACTCAATAGAATTCTGAATAATTCAATAGAATCCAGAATAATTCAATAAAAAAATTATAAAGAATTCAATAAAAAAATTCTAAAGAATTCAATATAATTTTAAATAATTCAACAGATTTCAAAATAATTCAATAGAATGCTAAATAACTCAATAAAATTCTAAATACTTCAATAAAATTCAAAATATTTCAGGAGAATTCAAAGTCGAAGGAATTCAAAGAATTGAAAAGAATTTTTAAAAAATCAATTCATTGGAATGCATCCAAATTTAAATAAGTTCATGAGAATTTAGAAAAATTCAAAATATTTCAGAAGAATTTATTAGAATTCAAGAGAATGCGAAAAATGTCAAAATAATTCAAAAGCATTCAAAAGAATTCATGAGAAATGAATAGAATTTAAGAGAATTCGGGATTCATCCAAATTCAAAACAATTCAATAGAATTCCAAAGAATGCAAAAGAGTTCCAAAATATTCAATGGAATTCCAAAATATTCTACAGAATTCCAAAGAATTCAATACAATTTCAAATAGAAATCATTAAAAATAATTCAAAATAATTCAAATGACTAGGGTGCACCCAAATTCGAAACAATTCAAAATAATTTTTGCGAATCCAAGGGAATTTAAAAATTTGAAAACAGTTAAAAACAGCTTAAAAGAATTCAAAACAATTTAAGAGAATGAGGAAAAAAATAAAAGAATTCAAGGGAATATAATGAACTGAAGAGAATAAAAAATAATTCAAATGATTGGGATGTATCAAAATTTAAAAGAATGCAAGAGAATTTAAAAGAATTCAAAAGAATTCATGAGTATTCAAGGGAATTTAAAGAAGTGAAAATAATTTAGAGAGATTGAAACGAATTCAAAGAAATTCAAATGATTGGTAAGCATCCAAATTTGAATCAAATCAAGAGAATCCGAAACAATTAAAAAGAATTTAAGAGAATTGAAGGGAATTTAAAAGAATGCAAGGGAATTCAAAAAACTGAAAATAATTCAATACAATTCAAGAGAATTTGAAACAATTCAAGTGAATTTAAAGAATTAAAAGAAATTAAAAATAATCCAAATTATTGGAATGCGTCCAAATTTAAATAAATCCATGAGAATTCAGAAGAATTAAAAATATTTCGAGAGAAGGTAAATGAATTTGAGAGAAATTGAAAGAATTTATGAGAAACAAAAATAATTCAAGGGAATTCGAAAAAATTTGAAAGAATTCAAGAAAATTTAAAATAATTCAACACATTTCAGGAGAATTTAAAACAATTCAAAGGAATTTAAAGAAATGAAAATAATTTGAAATAATAAAAATGATTGGGATGCAACCAAATTTAAATAAATTCATGAGATTTCAGAGGAATTAAAAATATTTCAAGGAAATTTAGAAGAACTTAAGAATTAAAAATATTCTAAGAGAATTTCACAGAATTCAATAGAATTCTGAACAACTCAATAAAATTGCAAAGAATTTGATAGAATTATAAATAAAATAATTCAGAATAATTCAAGTGTTTGGGTTGAACCCAAATTGAGAAAAAACTCAAGAGAATTCAAAATAATTATGCGAATTCAAGAGAATTTAAAAAACTGTAAAGAATTAAAAATAATTCAGAATAATTCAAATGATTGGGATGCATCCAAATTAAGAAAAAATCAAGAGAATTCAGGAAAATTCGAAATAATTCCAGAGTATTCAAAAGCACTTGAAATATTTCAAAAGAAATGAAATTAATTCATTGAAGGGAAGTTAAAGAATTTGAATGAATTCAAGAGAATTTAAAAGAATTCAAAAGAATTCACGAGATTTCAAAGTAAAAAATAACTCAAAACAACTCAAAATATGACTTCAATAAAATTCCAAGGAATTTCAAAGAATTGCCATTATTTTAATAGGATTCAAAGGAATTCAATAGAATAATAAAGAGTTCAATAGAATTTCAAACAACAATAATTTTAAAAAATTCAGAATAAATCATGTGATTGGTATAAAATGTTTTTAAAAGAAAATTTTGAAATGCTTCCAAAAATTCGATAAAATTCCAAAGAATTCAATAGAATTCCAATGAATTAAATAGGATTTCAAAGGACTAGAAGAGATTTAAAGAACTAAAAAGAATTAAAAATAATTCAAATGATTGAGAAACATCGAAATTTAAATAAATTAATGAAAATTCAGAAGAAAAAATATTTCAAAAGAGTTCAATAGAATTCAGGAGGATGCAAAATAATTTTGAAAAATTAAAGAGAATTCAAAAGAATTCACGAGAGTTCAAAGTAAAAGAAGAGTTCAAAATAACTCAAAATATGACTTCAATAAAATTCCAAAGAATTCCAAAGAATTCCAATTATTTCAATAGGATTCCAATTAATTCAATGGAATTCCGAAGAATTGCCATTATTTCAATAGGATTCCAAGGAATTCAATACAATAATAAAGAATTCAATAGAATTTCCAAGAAAAATAATTGTTAAATATTCAGAATAAATCATGTGATTGGTATAAAATGTTTTTAAAAGAAAATGTTGAAATGCTTCTAAAGAATTTGATAAAATTCCAAAGAATTTAATAGAATTATAAATAAAATAATAAACAATAATTCAGAATAATTCAAGTGTTTGGGTTGAACCCAAATTGAAAAAAACTCAAGAGAATTCAAAATAATTATGCGAATTCAAGAGAATTTAAAAAACTGTAAAGAATTAAAAATAATTCAGAATAATTCAAATGATTGGGATGCATCCAAATTAAGAAAAAATCAAGAGAATTCAGGAAAGTTCGAAATAATTCCAGAGTATTCAAAAGCACTTGAAATATTTCAAAAGAAATGAAATTAATTCATGAGAATTGAAGGGAAGTTAAAGAATTTGAATGAATTCAAGAGAATTTAAAAGAATTCAAAAGAATTCACGAGATTTCAAAGTAAAAAAGAACTCAAAATATGACTTCAATAAAATTCCAAGGAATTTCAAAGAATTGCCATTATTTTAATAGGATTCCAAGGAATTCAATAGAATAATAAATAATTCAATAGAATTTCAAACAACAATAATTTTAAAAAATTCAGAATAAATCATGTGATTGGTATAAAATGTTTTTAAAAGAAAATTTTGAAATGCTTCCAAAAATTCGATAAAATTCCAAAGAATTCAATAGAATTCCAATTAATTAAATAGGATTTCAAAGGACTGGAAGAGATTTAAAGAACTAAAAAGAATTAAAAATAATTCAAATGATTGAAAAACATCGAAATTTAAAAAAATAATGAAAATTCAGAAAAAAAATATCTCAAAAGAGTTCAATAGAATTCAGGAGGATGCGTAATAATTTTGAAAAATTAAAGAGAATTCAAAAGACTTCACGAGAGTTCAAAGTAAAAAAAGAATTTAAAACAACTGAAAATATGACTTTAATAAAATTCCAAAGAATTCCAAAGATTTGCCATTATTGCAATAGGATTCCAAGGAATTCAATGGAATTCCAAAGAATTACCATTATTTCAATAGGATTCCAAGGAATTTAATAGCATAATAAAAAATTCATTGGAATTTCAAAGATTGAGAGTATATCATGTGATTGGTATAAAATGCTTTTAAACGAAAATTTCGAAATGCTTCCACAGAATTCGATAAAATTCCAAAGAATTCAATAGAATTCCAATGAAATAAATAGAATGTCAAAGGACTAGAAGAGATTTAAAGAACTAAAAAGAATTTAAAATAATTCAAATGATTGAGAAACATCCAAATTTAAATAAATTCATAAAAATTCAGAAGAAGTCAAAATATTTCAAAAGAGTTCAATAGAATTCAGGAGGATGCGAAATAATTTGAAAAAATTCAAGAGAATTTAACAGAATTCAAAAGAATTCACGAGAGTTCAAAGTAAAAGAAGAGTTCAAAACAACTCAAAAATAAGTTTAAAGAATTCAATTCAACCATGAATGTGCTATAAAAAAATGATACTCTACTTAGATTAAACAAAATTCCAAAATTCAAGATAAGTTTTGGATTTCTGTACACAAGAAAAAAATAACTTATCTTATTTTCCATCAGTTTAAATATTACAAGATACAGTTCTTAAAAAAAGTTCTTACTAAAAAAAATCAAGTTTTAAAATTAAATTCCCAGAAATATCCAGAGTTTTTTAGGTTTTTTTGCGATTAAAAAAAAATCCAGGTTTCCAGGTCAAATCTTCACCGGGTCGTAAGTTCAGCGGTTTCTGGGAAAAGTTTTAGTGGGAAAACGCAGTAAAAAGGCGGAGCATTATAATGAATTAAACGCGATTGGTGAAAATAAATCGGAAGTCGATTTCCGCTGAGAATCTGGGTTTGCGACCCCCCCCCCCCAACCCGCGATGTTCTCATCGAATGAGCGAATCTGCTTCGTGTGTCGAGAGCTCCTGGGAATAGAAACGTGCACATTTTCACACTGGCTGAACTGGTTCGTTCTAGACACCAGGGGCGATTCTGACTCGTCAGTTAATTTGCAACTCAATTCCAAATACGAGAATCCTTGATTCCAATTTATTACTTTTTTGCTTGCCGAATACTGTCTTCTCAATAATTTTAAAATTAAAGGTTAAGCATCGACAACTGTCATTTGGTGATTGTGAATTCTCTTTTGTTAAAGCTCATTGGGCTTTAACGGGCACATTCTCATCACATTTTATTGCACCTTGCGTCGCTTTGACAACAAATTAATTTGTTTATTTTCAATGTTATTTTTACGATTAAAACAAAAACTACGCATCCTATCAAAAAGTGATTAACCAAAAATGTGTGCACAGACCATTTAAAATTAAATGTTAAGCATCGACAACTGTCATTTGGTGATTGTGAATTCTCTTTTGTTGAAGCTCATTGGGCTCTAACGGGCACATTCTCATCACATTTTATTGCACCTTGTGTCGCTTTTCCAAAAAATTAATTTGTTTATTTTCAATGTTATTTTCACGATTAAAACAAAAACTACGCATCCTATTAAAGAGTAATTAACCAAAAATTTGTGCACAGACCTTTTAAAATTAAAGGACAAGCATGGACAACTGTCATTTGGTGATTGTAAATTCTCTTTTGTTAAAGCTCATTGGGCTTTAACAAGTAAATTATCATCACATTTTATTACACTTTGTGTCGCTTTTTGGGGTAAATAACTTTTGTTTATTAATTTTTGGGTGGAGTTCCGAATAGCGTAAACCGCTGATTTTTTTGAGGCTCCGTATACTTATGTATTTTGACGCGCTGATTACGAAAATGATAGTGAAAATGTGCGGAAATTTGATTTTCACGGTGAAACCATGAAAAAACCATAAAAATCATGGTTTTTTGCGATTATCTCAGCTAATATGCAAAATAAAAAAAAATGTTTCAAACAAAAGTTGTAGACATCATTGAAATACACATTTTTTGTTTAAAAGATTTTTTTCTGCGAGTGATAGTTTTCGAGGAAATGAACGATATAAGGATTACAATCGTATCTCCATTGGTTTCGGTTTGGTACCTACTTACGCTCTTCACCACGGAAAGGTTGGAGAATTTTGAAGAGCATATTTTTTTTCTATTTTTCATGTTTTTTATTTTTTTTGTTTGGTTGTGGGGGCGGGAAGACACCCCTGTGACAGGTCACAAAAATAACTTATGTGACACACGACCCCCTTTCCCAGGTGTTTTGGGTGCGGGAAGGCACCCCTGTGACAGGTCACAAAAATAACTTATGTCACCCACGACCCCCTTTCCCAGGTGTTGTGGGTGCGGAAAGGCACCCCTGTGACAGGTCACAAAAATAACTTATGTCAAACACGACCCCCTTTCCCAGGTGTTTTGGGGGCGGGAAGGCACCCCTGTGACAGGTCACAAAAATAACTTATGTCACACACGAACCCCTTTCCCAGCTGTTGTGGGGGGGCGGGAAGGCAACCCTGTGACAGGTCACAAAAATAACTTATGTCAAACACGACCCCCTTTCCCAGGTGTTTTGGGGGCGGGAAGGCACCCCTGTGACAGGTCACAAAAATAACTTATGTCACACACGACCCCCTTTCCCAGGTGTTGTGGGGGGAAAGAAAAAATAACTAAGGTCTCACACAACCCCCTTTCCAGACTGTCGTGGGGGCGGGAAGGGAAGGTAAATACGAACATTCCCATATCGTGAGACACCCATATTTGACTCGTTTTTATTAGAAAATTAACAATAATTTTCAACTTCTGCCTTATCAAATCCGTTCATTAATAGCTTATTTAAAGATTGTATAACTTGGTTCCCAAAAAAAAAAAATTTGCAGCCAAAACAGAAGTGACGCCCCTATTCTGCAATTTAACCGAACACCCGTGGTATATGGGATTTTTAGAAATGAAAATAGATATATTTAATTTTATCGAAAACTATCACTCGCAGAAAAAAATGGTTTAAACAAAAAATGTGTATTTCAATGGTGTCTACAACTTTTGTTTGAAACATTTTTTTTTATTTTGCATATTAGCTGAGATAATCGCAAAAACCCATGATTTTTATGGTTTTTTCATGGTTTCACCGTGAAAATCAAATTTCCGCACATTTTCACTATCATTTTCGTAATCAGCGTGTCAAAATACATAAGTATACGGAGTCTCAAAAAAATCAACGGTTTACGCTATTCGGAACTCCATCCTAATTTTTTTCGTAACTTGTATCGTTTGACCAAAAATTTAATTTTTTTATTTTTTTTTACGAATATAACAAAAACTACGCATCCTATCAGGAATTGATTAAAAACAAATTTGTAGATCTTTTTCAGGTGCACAATTTTTATTCTCTCATCTTTTTCCGCATCTTGCATAGTTTGACCGGAAAAATTAATTTTTTTATTTTTCATTATTTTTTGTGCCATTAAAATTTGAATTTTCGATATTTCGAAAAAAAATTCAAAAAGTTGTAATGATAATCTTTTAGGGCTTTCAAAAAGCAACGTTTTTCTTTTCCTGACTTTCTTTTTAATATCGTGCGTTGTTTGACTTAAAATGTTCATTTTCGTTTGTTTTTTTGAATTTTGAAAATACTATAACTCTGATAATTTTATTTTTAATAAAAAAGTCGGAAGGATAAATTGATAAACTTTCCAATTACTAAGAATAGCTGTACATAGAATTTTTGAATCTTAAAAAAAAATGGTTTCAAAAATTTTTGAAAATGCTCTTTTTTAATTTTTTTATGCACTAGACTCTTTGATGCTTACCATATTTTAATGAAGTGAAAACAATTAAAAGCAATCAAAAGGATTTATAGAATCGAATTAAATTCAAAATAATTACAAATTATTTAAATAATTTGAAGACATCCAATTTCAAAAGAATTGAAAAAAATTAAGAAGAATTTAAAACAATTCAAATTGATCCAAGAGAATTAAAAATATTTTCAAATAATTCACGAGAATTCAGAAGAGTTTAAGAGAATTCAAGGGAAATTTCAAGAACTGAAAAGAATTAAAAATAATTCAAATCAACGGGAAGCATACAAATCTAAAACAATTTATGAGAATTCTAATTAATTCAAGAGAATTTCAAAGAATTAAAAGGAATTTTAAGAAACTGCTTTTTCAATTATAACAAAGAACAATTTTCTTTAAATTCTCTTGAATGTCTTTGAATCTAGATGCATCCTTATCATTTAAATTATCATGAGTTATTTTGAATTCTTTTAAATCCTCTTGAATTATTTTGAATTCTTTTAAATTCTCTTGCATTATTTTATATTTGAATGCATCCCAATCATTTAAATTATTATGATTTATTTTTGATTATTTTGATTTCTTTTGAATTCTCTTGAATTCTTTTTAATTCTCATAAATTCTTTTGAATTCTTTTGAATTCTCTTCCCTAATCAGTTTAATTTAATTTTCCACATTTTCTACTCGATGAATGTATAGGAATCGAACACGTGGTACATGGCCTTAAGGGGAGGAATTATAACGAAGTGTCATAATTTTTAGGAGGCTTATTTCATTCTTGAAGATTTAATAGATTTTAATTAAGATATAATATTAAAAATGTCCTTAAGAAGATTGATATAAGGCGTTAACCACTAGAAATTCTGATATATATATATATATTTATATTTTATAAAAAATTCAAAAGGATTCAAAAGAATTCAAAGGAATTTAAGGGCTCCAAAAGAATTCAAACAATTAGGATGCATCCAAATTTAGAAGAATTCAAGACAGTTCGAAATAATTCAAGGGAATTGAAAATAATTATAAAAAATAAAATAAAACCAGTTCTCGTCAGATCACTGAAGTTAAGCAGCGTTGGATGCGGTTAGTACTTGGATGGGTAACCATTCGAGAATACTGAGTGCTGTTGGCACATCGTGGGTGTGGTGAGCCCACACTTGTAGTAGTTATTTACTACAAGAAACTATCCACCTAGAAACACTACCCGAATCGGGTACTGTCACGCCTACCCCGAAAGGGAAATGGCTTAATGGTATACTGAAAATAATTTCAGAAAATTTTAAAGAATTGAAAAAAATTCAAGGAAATTTAAAAAATTGAGAAGAATAAAAAATAACTCAAATGATTTGGATGCATTCCAATTCGAAAGAATTCAAAAGAGTCAAAATAATTTAAAATAATTTAAGGGATTTTAAAAAACTAAAAAGAGTAAATAATAATTTAAATGATTGGGATGCATCCAAGTTCAAAATAATTTAACAGATTTCAAAACAATTAAAAATAATTAAAAAGAATTCCAGGGAATATAAAGAATGAGAAAGAATTGAGAATAATTCACGAGAATTCATAAGAATTCAAAGGAATTGAAAAGATAAAAAAATAATTAAGAATCATTTAAATTATGGGGATAAATATAAATTCAAAAAAACTCACGAGAATTTAGAAGAATTAGAAATTCTAAATTTCAAAAAATTCAATAGAATTCCAAAGAAATGTAATTCAGAATAATTCAAGTTATTTGGATGCACACAAATAAAAATCAGCCCAAGAAAACTCTAAATAATCCATGTGAATTCAAGGGGATTTAAAGAATTAGAAAGGGTTCAAGGGATATAAAATAACTGAAATGAATTAAAAATAATTCAGTATATTTTAAGAGAATTTAGAAGAATTCAAAGAAATTTAAAGAACTTGAAAGAAGTAAAACCAATGCAAATTATTGGGATGCATCCACATTGGAATAAAATCATGGGAATTGAGAAGAATTTTAAATATTTCAAGAGAATTTGAAGAAATTCAAGAGCATTCAGAAGAATTCATTAGAATTTGAAATAAAAAAATAATAATAATAATTCAGAATAATTAGAATGATTAGGGTGCATCAAAATTCAAAACAATTTGAGAAAATTCAAAATAATGTATGCGAATACAAGGGAATTCAAAGAATGGAAAAGAATTGAAAATAATTCAAATGATCTCAAAGAATTTATGGTTATATTATAAACTGAAAAAATAAAACATAATTGAAATTCTAAGGATGCATACAAATTTACAGTCATGCAAGGTAGTTCAAAATAATTCGAAATAATTCATAAGAATTCAAAAGAATATAAAATAATTTAAAATAATTCATAATAATTCGAATGATTGGGATGCATCCATATTCAAAATAGTTTAAAGGAATTAAAAATAATTCAAAATATTTCAAGAGAATTCTAAACAATTCAATATAAGTTAAAATGAATCACGAGATTCTAAGGGCATTTAAAGAAGTGCAGAGAATAAAATTTTTTTTAGGATAATTCAAATGATTGGGATGTTTCCAAATTCAAAAAAATAAATAAATTAATTCAATATATTTCAATATAATTCAAGAGAATTCGGCATAATTTGAAATATTTCAGGAGAATTTAAATTAATTCATGAGAATACAAGAGAATTTGAAGAACTGATAATAATAAAAACTATTCAATATAATTCAACAGAATTTAAAACAAGTCAAAGGAATTTGAAGAACTGGAAAGAATTGAAAATAATGCCAATTAATGGGATACATCCAAGTTTAAACAAATTCAGGAGAATTCAGTAGAATTTAAAATACTTTAAAAGAATTTAGAAGAATTCAAGAGAATTCAAGAGCATTCAAAGGAATTCAAGAGAATTCGAAGGATTTCATGAGAAATCAAAAGAATTCAAGAGAATTTGAAAGAATTAAAGAAAAATTAAGGAAATTTAAATTTAATATATCCATAAATTCTTCGAGATTATTTTCAATTTTTTTAAATTTTAATGCACCCTAATCATTTGAATTATTTTTAATTCTCTTCCATTCTATAAATTCCCTGAAATTCGCATTAATTATTTTGAATTCCCTAAAATTGTTTTGAATTTTGATGCACCCTAATCATTCCAATTATTCTCAATTAGTTTTTATTCTTTTTATTTGGAATTCTATTAAATTCTTCTTAATGCTCTTGAATTCCTTCAAATTCCTTTTAAATTCTTTCAAATTCTCTTGAAATATTTAGAATTCTTCTCATGAATTTATTTCAATTTTGATGCATACCAATTATTTGCTTGAACTGATTTTTATTTGTGTGCATCCAAATAACTTGAATTATTCTGAATCAATTTTCTTTGGAATTCTATAGAATTCCAAGAGTTGAATTTTCAACCAAAGAATATGAATTTTCAATCCAACATGACAAATTTTATATCCAGAAAGAGATATTTTCAATAAGGCAGTTGCATTCTCGACCCAAAAAGATAAATTTAAAAAAAAGTTGAATTTTCGACCAAATAATTTATTTTTTAACAAAATAGTTAAAGTTTTAACCAAACAATTGAATTTTATAACTAGAAAGGTGAACTTGAATAAATAGTTGACTTTTCAACAAAAATTTTTATTTTTTAACAGATGGTTGAATCTTCAACTAAAAGCTATACATTTTCAGCCAAAAATGGAATAGTGAAATTTGCAGTTAAATTTTTTTTTACTAAAAAACGATGTTTAAACAAAATAATTTAATTTTCAACCAATGAGATAAATTTTCAAGTGAAATAATAGAGCTTCAACCAAAAAAATGAATTTTTAACAAAGTATAGTTTATCTTTCTCCCAGTAGTTCAATTTTCAACAAAAAATAGAATAGTTAAATTTTCAGTTGAAATAATTAATTTTTAACTAAAAAAAAATTCAATAAAATAGTCAAATTTTCAACAACAAAAAAATTGTTATAAAATAGTTCATTTTTTAACCAAAGAAATCAATTTTCAACTAAAATGGTGGATCTTTAAAAAAAACAATTTTCAGCAAAGTAGTTCAGCTTTCGACCACGTAGTTAAATTTTCAATCTAACAAAATTAATTTTCAACCAAAAAAAGAAGAATTTTCAATAAATTAGTTAAATTTTCAACCAAAGAGATTAATTTTTAACTAAAATGATGAATCTTCAAGATGAAAAAAAACGAATTTTCAGCAAAGTATAGTTCAACTTTTGAGCAGGTAAAAAAAAATAAAAAAATAAAATTTTCAACGAAAAATGAAAAACATAAACTTTTAGTTCGAACAATTAATTTTCAACCAAAGAGATGAATTTTCAACCAAAATGATTTATCGTAAAAAAATATTACAAAACTAATTTAACTCTCAACCAAGTTGTCAAATTTTCAGTTGCAAAAATTAATTTTCAACAGAAAAAAAGAATTTTCACAAAATAGTTAATTTTTAACGAAAGAGATCTATTTTGAACTAAAATTATGGATTTTTGAAAAAAAAAAGAATTTTTAACAAAGTAATTCAGTTTTGGAATAAGTAGTTAAATTTTCAATTGAAAAAAAAATTTCAGCCATAAGAGATTAATTTTTAAGTAAAATGATGGATCTTCAAACAAAAAAAAAATGTTTAACAAAGTAAAGTTTTACTTTTAACGCAGTACTTGAATTTTCAACCAAAAATAGAATAGTTCAATTTTCAGTGCAAAAAAATTAATTTTCAATCAAAAAAAGAATTTTTAAGAAATTAGTTAAATTTTCAACATATAGTTTAACTTTTAAGCAAGTAGTTGAATTTTCAACGAAAAATTGAATAGTTAAACTTTTAGTTAGAAACATTAATTTTCAACCAAAGAGATGGATTTTCAACTAAAATAAAGAATCTTCAAAAAAAAATTACAAAGGAATTTTACTTTCAACCAAGTTGTTCAATTTGCATTTAAAAAAAAAATTAATTTTCAACCAAAAGGATTATTTTTCAAGTAACAAAACGAACTTTAATCTAAATAGTTAAATTTTCAACCAGAAATGAAATAGTTAGATTTTTACTTAAAAAATTAATTTTCAAGCAACAATGAAACGAAATTTTAACAAAATATTTATATTTTCAACTAGTAATGATCAATTTTCAATTAAAAATATGAATTTTCAAACAAAGGAATTAATTTTCTACTAAAAGAGATGAATTTTCAACCAAAGACTTTAATTCTTGAATAAAAAAACATCGTTTCCAACAAAAAATAGATTAGTTGAATTTTTACTTTGAAAAGTTAATTTTCAAGCAATAATTAAAAAAATTTTCAACAAAATAATTAATTTCGAAATGTAGAGATAAATTTCTAACAACAAAAATTAATTTTTAACAAAGTAGTTGAATTTTTAACCGATTATTTAAATTTGCGAATAAAAAATATGAATATTTAAACAAATAATTAAATTTTTAACAAACTAATAAAATTTCTAACAAGTAAATATCAATTTTCAATTAAAAATATGAATTAAAAAGGAATTAATTTTCTATTAAAATCATGAATATTGAAAAAAGTGTGTTTTCAACAGTAGGTTAAAAATTTAACAGAATAGTTGAATTTTCAACTAAAAAAAAATATTTTTTAACCATGAAAATTGATATTCTACCAAAAGAGATGAATTTTTAACTAAGCAGTTTGATTCCTAAATAAAAAAAATACATTTTCAACAAAAATGGATTGGTTGAATTTTTACTTAAGAATGTTAATTTTCAAGCAAAAATAAAAAAAATGTTCAACAAGATAGTTAATTTTTAAACGTAGAGATGAATCATTAACAAAAAAAAAATATTTTTCAACCAAGTAGTTGAATTTGTGACCAAAAAATATGAATTTTTAACAAATATCAATTTTCAATTCAAAATATGAATTTTCAATAACAGGAATTCATTTTCTACTAAAATTATTTATATTGAAAAAAATGAGTATTCAACAATAAGTTCAAAATTTAACCAAATAGTTAAATTTTCAACAAAAACAATTATTCTTTAACCAAGAAAATTAATTTTCTACCAAAAAAGGTGAATTTTAACCAAATAGTTTAATTTTCAACTAAAACAGATAATTTTTCAACCAAACAGTTTAATTTTTATTTAGAAAAAGTGTACATTTTCAAACAAAAATGGATTAGTTAATTTTTTACTTAAAAAAGTTAATTGTCAAGCAAAAATAAAACAAATTTTCAACCGTAAAGATAAATCTTGAACCCAAAAAAATTAATTTTCAAGAATGTGTTTGAATTTTCAACCAAGTAGTTAAATTTGTGACCAAAAAAAAGATCAGTTTTTAACAAAACAGTTGAATGTTTAACAAACTATTTAAATCTTCAACACTTTTTATGTAATTATTATGTCATCATTATGTAACAATTATGTAACCATTATATAACAATAATGTAACCATTATGTAACGATTATATAACCATTATGTAACAATTATGTAACCAATATTCAGCAATGATGTAACAATTATGTAACCATTATATAACCATTATGTAACAATTATGGAACCATTATATAACAATAATGTAACCATTATGTAACGATTATATAACCATTATGTAACAATTATGTAACCATTATGTAACAATTATGTAACCATTATGTAATGATTATATAACCATTATTCAAAAATTATGTAACTATTATGTAACTATTATTCAAAAATTATGTAACAATTATGTAAGCATTATGTAACTATTATGTAACCATTATGTAACAATGATTTGACCATTATGTAACGATCATATAACCATTATGTAACAATTATGTAACAATTATTTGACCATTATGTAACCATTATTCAACAATTATGTAACAATTATGTAAGAATTATGTAACGATTATGTAACCATTATCTAACAATTATGTAACCATTATGTAACCATTATTCAACAATTATGTAACAATTATGTAACAATTATGTAACCATTATGTAACGATTATATAACCATTATATAACAATTATGTAATCGTTATCTAGCAATTATGTAACCATTATTCAACAATTATGTAAGAATTATGTAACGATTATTTAACCATTATGTAACAATTATGTAACCATTATGTAACGAATATATAACCATGACAGAACAATTATGCAACAGTTATGTTACAATTATATAATCATTATGTAACCATTATTCAACAATTATGTAACAATTATGTAACCATTATGTAACCATTATGTAACCATTATTTAACAATTGTGTAACAATTATGTAACAATTATGTAACAATGATGTAACAATGATGTCACACAAACGTAAAAATAAATTGAATTACAAAAAATCCTTTATTTCTTTTAATAATCTATTAAAGAGGATCTACTAAGAAGATACAATTGAAAAATTATGCTCCGGTTTTATATTTGAGTTTGTGGAGAGTGAAACTTGTTTTCTTTATTGTTTGCTTCGAGTGGATATTTTTTATCGCGTTTCATGATTAAAACTTGCAAAACAGAGCGAATTGCTTGCTTTGCGTCCTTTTACAAGATGAATGGTTTTTCTCCCTTATAAAAACAATCTAGTTGTGTCATCCAAAAATGGATTCTCTAGTAGTGGACGGATCCAACTAGCCTAGATTCGAGAATCGATTTCAACTTTACTCCCCCAGTACCAAAGAGATGAGACCAATGATATAGGGGAGACCACCCTAGAGTAGATAATAAACCCACATTAGACAATCAATAATTTAAGATACTTATTATACAAAATAATTTATCAAATTGAATTAATAGTTAGGACAGTATGAGTGTTAATGTCGCACAGTGAGATTTAAAAAAAAATTTTGTTCAAAATTCGGCTGACTGCTCAATTTTTGATCGATTCTGATAAATTTTTTTTAAATACTCGTAACGAATTATAATTTCATGTAACACTGCTACTTTTTTAGTTTTATGCAAAAAACTAACCTAAAAAAATATGAACTTGCCAAGGTAGCTGAACCATGAAATTTCGAAAATTTTAAAACCATGAAATCGGTGATATCTTTACACACAAACCTCAAACTCACAAACCTCAAACCCACGAACCTCAAACCCTCAAACCCGTAAACCCACAAACCTCAAACCCACAAACCCCAAACGTACAAACCTCAAACCCACAAAAATTATACCTCAAACCCAAAAACCTCAAACCCACGAACCTCAAACCCACAAAACTCAAACCCACAAACCTCATACGCACAAACCTCAAACCTCAAACCCACAAAAATTATACCTCAAACCCACAAAACTCAAACCCGTAAACCCACAAACCTCAAACCCACAAAAATTATACCTCAAACCCACAAACCTCTAACCCATAAACCGCAAACCCACAAATCCGTAAACCCACAAACCTCAAACGCAAAAACCTCAAACACATTAACCTAAAACCACAAACCCACAAACAGCAAACCCACAAACCTCAAACCCACAAACCTCAAACCTGCAAACCTCAAACCCCCAAACCCATGAACCCACAAACCTCAAACCCAAAAACCTCAAACGCACAAACCTCAAACACATAAACCTAAAACCACAAACCCACGAACAGCAAACCCACAAACCTCAAACCCACAAACCTCAAACCCACAAACCTCAAACCTACACACCTCAAACCCCCAAACCCAT
>CAKNYM010052102.1:178062-198815 GCA_932195095.1 Andricus curvator
GAGTAAGGAAGCTATGGTAATGCATAATATTTGAAAATACCGTTTTTCGTAGTAAAACTTTTTTCATTAGCATAATTCAAAGTTGATGCAACGATATAAAAGATTCCTTGGTTCGAGACGAATCGATTGACCTATAATATTAATATATTTTATTGAAGAGTAAGGAAGCTATGGTAATGCATAATATTTGAAAACACGTTTTTTCATGGTAAAACTTTTTTCACTAACATAATTCAAAATTGATGCAAGAACAGAAAAGATTCCTTTATTCGAGGCAAATCGACTGATTTATAATATTAATACATTTTATTGAAGACTGAGGAATTCATGATCATTTATAATATTTGAAAGATCTGTTTCAAACAGAAAAACTTTTTTCATCGACATTATTCAAAATTGACGCATGAATAAAAAAGACATTTTGATCATAAAATTTCCAAATAGAGTAATTCTGACAATTTTTGTAAAGAAATCATAAAGCTGGACAAGGGATAGTGTGCTACAGAACTTTTCCCTTCCATTTTTCAGCTCAAAAAATTATCATTTCGAATACAAAATTTGATTTGTCTGATTTGACTTTGTATTTAAAAATTTTTTAGTATTATTTTGTAATTTTGTATTCTTTGTAAATTTATATTTTCAAATTGATCAAAATGAAGACCTTGGTTTGTCTATTATTGAAGAAAGTAACTAATGCTTCCTCTATGAGAAAGCAAATACATTTGCTAACGGGAAGCAAAGTGCTATTTATTATAATCAATCACACTAAACAGTAGTTTGATTATTGAAAATTGAACAATAATTGACTTTACAGAACGATTCAATTTTTCAATTTGAAAGCCTCAGTAGTGAACCAAATGTAAACGGCCGATTGAAACTTTATAAATTATTCTTAATTTAAAAATAATTTTAAAAATTAAACGCTCTTATTCAATTCCAAATCCTATTCAAATATTCTTTCAATCTGGAATATTCCATTTTTAACCCATTTAATTTGAAATTTTTTAATTAAGTAACACATTTTTTTGAATTTTCAGCAATATTTTTCTTTTCATTCAAAATGAGCCATTATAAATCAAATATTAAAAACTAAACAATTTTAAACTGAATTATTTGAAATAGGAAGCCTTGAATCGTTAATATTTCAGAGTGTTGAATTAAAACTTTGTACGTTACAATTTTAATTGTTCTATTTAACAAATTTTTAATATGTAAGTGAAATTATTGAATTTTGATGCACAAATGACAATTGAAAAATGATCAATTTGGGAAAAATTTCAGTTTAATTTGAGAGATATTTACCAGTTTTGAGCTCGGTTTTAAAAAGATCCAAACTTAATTTAAAACTGAAAAAGGTTTCGAAAAATAAAAAAATAAATTTAGATTCTTGAAGATTTTGGAATAAAATTTTGAAGCTTTTTATTGATCTTTAAAGGTTTTGAGAAAATAAAAAAAATTCTTAACTTTGCTGGGAAAATTTAAAATGATTTTTTATTTTGAAAAATTAATTTTAAGAGAATATTTAATAAGATTTTTTTACTTTTGCAAGATTTTCCAAAATTTTTTGGGAAAGTTCAAGTTCCAAGATAATCAAATTATTGTTAGATTCCTGGAAAATTTCTAAATTATTTTTTTTCAACAAATTTTGAAGGAAATATTTAAAGAGATTTCATTTTTCAATTGAAAAAATATTAAAGCTGTCATTTTATACGCGAAAATTACTGAGTGTTTGAATTAACATTTTTTAAGCTTCAATTTGAAAAGTTTAAAATTCAAAAGTATTCCACTTTAAATATTTTAATTTGCAGTTCAGTTTTTATAACTTCAAATGAAAAAAAAATTATTTTCAAGAGTTCGAGTCTTTTAATTTCAATGACCGTGATCAATTTTTTCTCAATTGTTCAATTTTGAATTGCATACAAAAAGTGGTTCTTTCTCAACCTATAATTTTAAATGACATATATGGTGTCCAATCGATTGCTATATATTTGAAGAAAAAAAAACTTCAAACGTAAGGTTTTTTTTTTTAATAACGATTATTCATTCTTGATGAAATAATTTTTGAAAAAGTATTGGTGAGTAAGAAAGACGTGCCTAAATTCTGATCTTAGCGAATTTTTAAGATTTCAATCCAACTCTTGCCAAAATCTAGGAAAATATCGGTAAAAAATTTTAAGTTGAGCAAAATGGGCCTCAAAGTTTCTTTTTTGTAATAAGCCCAATAAGCTCTAAAGATCTTCACTGGCTCTCGACTTATCATGAAAAATGTAGAGGCGTCCGCAAGACGAAAATCGCTTGGTTGAGCGGGACTGACGTGCACGCCTTTGGAACGTGCACGGAAGCGATTTTACTTTTGCGCACGCCTCTACCATTTTGAGGCTTATTGGAGAACCAGTGAACATTTTTGCACTTTCTTGGTCTCATTTTAAAGAGGAGACTTTAAGATTTATTTTGGTTGAGTTTCAAATTTTTCCGCTGGACCGACCGATTAAACCGAACTGATACTCTGATGTAATCCAGTGTAATTCCAAGTAATCCAATTGTAATCTAGGTAATTCAAAGTAATTAGTAAAAATTAATATTTTCACTTGAAAATTCAATTTGAGTTTAGTTCAAAATGTTTTGGTTGAAAATTTATCTTTTGGCAGAAAATTCTTCGTTTTTTTTTTTTTTTTTGCTAAAAATTATTCTTTTTAATTGAAAATTTGACTAATTTGGCTAACAATTATATTTTTGGGAGGAAAATTCATGTATAGAATTCAATATTTGTCTTTTTAGTAGATAATTAATTTTTGTGGGTTAAAATTTATTATTTCGGGTTTGCCAATTCAACTGTTTGGTTGAAACTTCGTCTTTTTGGGTTAAAAATTCAACTGCATTCTTGGCAGTTATAAATTACGCAAAATCAACCTTGAACTCTTCTCTTCAAAATGTGACTAAGAAACTGCAAAAATGTTCACTGCTTTTCCAATGGGCATCAAACGTGTAGAGGCGTGCGCAAAAAAAATTGCTGCCGTGCATTGCAGTTCCGCTCAACCGAGCGATTTTCATCTTGGGAACGCCTCTATATTTTTCCTAAGAGTCCTAAGAGTTTATTAGGCTCATTTTCAAGAGAATACTTCGAGATCCATTTTGTGTAACTTTCAAATTTTCACCTTCATTTTCATAGATTTTTGCAAGAGTTGGATTTGAATCTTTAAAATTGGCAAAAATCAGAAATTAGACCCGTCTATATAATTTAAAAGTTATATAAAATGGACCTCAAAGTTCCTTCTTTTAAATAAGCCTAATAAAATCTAAAGATCTTTACTGGCTCTCGAATTATCATGAAAAATATAGAGGCGTTCGCGAGACAAAAATCGCTTGGTTGAGCGGGACTGACGTCCATGCCTTTGGAACGTGCACAGAAGCGATTTTCGTTTTGGGCACGCCTCTACAATTATGATGCTAATTGGACAACCAGTGAACATTTTTGCAGTTTCTTGGTCTCATTTTATAGAGGAGACTTTAAGGTTTATTTTCCGGAAGTTTCAAATTTTTTCCGCTAGACCGCTCGATTTAACCGAACTGATAAAATAGCTTTCAACTATTTTGTTGAAAATTAATTTTTTTTTTTTTAAATTAATTTCAACTGTAAAACGAACTGTTCCATTTCTAGTTCAAAATTTATCCTTTCTAGTTGAAAATTCAACTTCATTTTCATGTATTTTGTGTATTCTTTTTTTTTTTTTTTAATTTGCTTTTTCTTGTGAAAATTAATTTTTTTAAACTAAAAATATTACTATTCAATTTTTAGGTAAAAATTCACCTTTCTAGTTGAAAATTCAACTTCATTTTCATGTATTTTGGGTATTCTTTTTTTTTTTTTTAAATTTGCTTTTTCTTGTGAAAATTAATTTTTTCAACTAAAAATATTACTATTTAATTTTTAGGTAAAAATTCACCTTTTTAGTTGAAAATGCAACTATTTAGCGAAAAATGTATCTTTTACAATTTAAAATTCCACGGTATGGTTGAAAATTAATGTATTTTGTGTATTCTTTTTTTTTTTTTTTTAAATTCGTCTTTTTGGTTTATAAAATGGAACTTATTTCATAGAAAATTCAACTATTATTGACAATCACCTTTTTTTTGTAGAGAATTCATGTATTTCATCGAAAATTTGTCTTTTTTTTGTAGTTTATTTTTGTGGGTAAAAATTGATTTATTTTTGTTGAAAATTTAACTGTTTTGTTGAAAACTGGAAAAATGTTTACCGGTTCTCGAATTATCATGAAAAATGTACATCCGTGTGCAAAAAAAAAATCGCTCTCGTGCATTGCCAAAGGCATGCACGGCAGTCCCGCTCAACCGAGCGATTTTCGTCTTGCGCATGCTTTAACATATAATTTTGTCTTATTTTCATTTTATTAAAAAATTCAATTAAAAAAACTTGATACAAATACAAAAATTTCTATTTAAGGGGTTTCGTACTTTCCAGCACCATCTTTTACATACCAATACGATCATCAATTTCTATTTTGAAATAGAAAATAATCCACTGTATGAGTCCTACGTACCTGAAACACAAAATAAATTTATACCTTAGTATTTAGTACAATAATATATATTTTTTTTTAATTTTGATGATAGAAATCTAAAGTTTTCAGGGTATCTACTCAAGTTCTAAAAAAAAATTCCCAGAAAATTCCAGGGTTTTCCAGGTATCTCGAAATTTTTTCAGGTATATTCTTATCATAGAAATATAAATTAGATTCTCTATAAAATTTAAGTGTGGTTAAAATGGTTAGCCAAAATTTCCAAAATTCAATAAGTTACAGGATTTCGAATTTTGAGACCTCACTTTTTTGCAAAGCAAAAATCGCTCCCTTGCATTGTCAAAGGCATGCACGGCAGTCCCGCTCAACAGAGCGATTTTCATCCTTTTCGTCCTTACTAATTCAGTCCCTATTTATCAGAAATACTTTAAAGGTAGCTCATTTTATGCAAAATTAAATAATTGATCCGAATTCAAGAAAAATTTATTTAATTTAATTTAATTTCACAATTTATCATCATTTTTTTTAGATTGGATTTCGAAATTAAAAAGTAACCCACCTTTGAACGTTACGTTCTCCTGAGAATCTGATTCACCCTTCTCGAAACCCAGTCACTGTTTCCCGCCAAAAATCCTCTTCGTTTTGGAGATTTAAAACCGGAAGTGTCCGTCGATAATCCAGAAAAATGGGTCCAATTGCTTTTCATCGCAACTGGTTTTTCGCGAATGGAATTAATGTCAGGAGGTCGAATATTTCGAACTGACAATCGATCCAACGATAAAGTCTCGATCGAATGATCGCAGGAATCAGTGATCCGAATTCGCGGAATCATCTTTCATCAAAACACTTTTTTTCATTATAATTTGTAAAAAAGAGAAATTGAAAAAAATTGAAACTTTTATATATTTTATTATATATTTTATATTTTTGCATCACGGGCTTGAAGGGTTTCTTTAACACTTTTAAAGTTCGATTGTTTCCTTGATGAAGAGCTCACCCTGATTTTAAAACAATAGGTTGGTCATTTAAAAGTGAATTTGAAAAGAATTCAAATAAATTCAAATAATCAAAATGACATTAAAAGAATTTAGGAAATTTTCACAGAATTCAAAATAATTCAAAAGACTTCAAAAGAATTCAAAAGAATTCAAAAGAATTCAAAATAATTCAAAAGAATTCAAAATAATTCAAAAGAATTTAAAAGAATTCAAATGATCGAGATGCATAAAAATTGAGAAAAATTCAAAAGACATTAAGATAATTAAAATAATCGAGAAAATGTTATCAATTCAGAAAAATTCAGAAGATGTAAAAATAAATTGAATTCACATAATTAGGGTTTATCCAAATTCAAAAGAATTCAAAATAAAACAAAGGAATTTAAAGAATTCTTTGGTGTTAAATTTTGAAAAACTTTCACTCTCGCCTTTCTTGACCAAAAATGAAAACATTCTCTGGCACTTTCATGAGATTTAAACGCAAAATTTGAAAAAATTCAAAAGAATCCGAAGAAATAATTTCAAAGAAAACAAAAGAATTCAAAATAATTCCAATGATTGGGATGCATCTAAATTCAAAAGAATAAAAGAGAATTCAAAATAACTCATAAGACTTTAAAAAGAATTGAAAGGATTCAAGAGAATTCAAATGATTTCAAATGATTAAAATACATCAAAATTCAAATTGATTGAAAAGACTTCAAAAGAATTCGCAAGACATCAAAAGAATTTAAAAGACTTCAAGAGAAATCAAAAGATTTGAAAAGAATGCAGGAGACTTCAAATGAATTCAGAAGAATCCAAAATAAATAAAATAAATCAAAATAATTCAAAGAAATACAAATAATTCAAAAGAAATCAAAAGAATTCAAAAATCTTTAAAAGAATGTAAAAATATTCATAAAATTCAAAAAAATTCAAAGAAATTTTAAACAATTCAAAAGAATTCGCAGAAAAGGAAGAATTCGAAATAATTTACAGGAATGGAATGCATCTGTATTAAAAATAATTAAAAGGAATTTAAAAGAATTCAGGTGAATTCAAAGGATTTCAAATGATTCAGATGCATCCGAATTCAAAAGAATTTGAAAGACTTCAAAAGAATTTACAAGACATCAACAGAAATTAAAAGACTTCAAGAGAATTCAAAAAACTTAGAAGAATTCAAGAGACTTCAAGAGTATTTAGGAGAGTTTAAAAGAATAAAAAACACAAAAGAATTCAGAAATATTCAAGGAATGGGAAATTTTTCATAAAATTCAAAATAATTAGAAGAAATGTATAGAAATTCAGAAGAATTGGAGAAAACCAAAAGAACTGGAAATAATTCAAAAGACATCAAAAGAATTTAAAAGACTTGGAAAGAATTCAAAAGACTTCGAAAGAATTCAAGAGACTTCAAGAAAATTCAGGAGAATTCAAAGGAATTCAAATAAATCAAAAGAATTTAAAAAATCAAATAATTCGAAGGACATCAAAAGAATTCAAAATTATTCATTAAATTCAAAAATTTGGAACAGCTTTCACTCATTCACAAAAAGATTCAAAAAAATTCAAAAATAAACAAAATTTAAATAAATTTAAAGCAAGTCAAAAGAACTCAAAAGTCTTCTAAGAGAGTCGAAGGTATTCAAAAGCATTCAAGAGAATTCAAATTCAAATTTGATTCACATAAACTGAAGAATTCTTTAGTGCAAAATTTAGAAAAACTTTCACTCTCACCTTTCTTCACCGAAAATGGAAAAATTCCCTGGCATTTTCGTGAAATTCAAATAAAAACATTAAAATAGGTTTCTCTCACACTCAAGATAATTTAAAAAAATTACGAAGAAAAATAATTGAAAGAAATTTAAAGCAATTCAAGAGACTTCAAAAAATTCCAAAAGAATTCAAGAGAATATAAGGGAATTCAAGAGAATTTAGGAAAATTCAGAAGAAATAAAGTGAATCAAATCAGAGGAATTCAAATGAATTCAAATAATCCAAAGACATAAAAAGAATTTATGAAACTTTCAGAGAATTCAAGGAAATTTAGAAGAATTCAAAAAAATTTTAATGACCCAGATGCACAATAATTCAGAAAAATTCAGCAGACGTCAAAATGATTTTAATTCACATAAATTTAAGAATTCCCCAGGGCATCAAAATTCAAAAGAATCCAAAAGAATGCAAAGGACTTCATAAGAATTCAAGAGAATTGTGGAGAATTGAAAAGAAAGAATCTATTCAAAAGAACTCAAATTAATTCAAATAATCCAGAAGAATTCAGGAAACTTCCACAGAATTCAAGAAAATTTAGAAGTATTCAAAAGAATTCAAATGATTCAGATGCACAATAATTCAGAAAAATTCAACAGACGTCAGAATGATTTCAATTCACATAAATTGAATAATTCCCCAGGGTAAAATTTAGAAAAACTTTCACTCTCGCCTTACTTGACCGAAAATGGAAACATTCCCTGGCACTTTCGTAAAATTCAAATGAAAACATTAAAACAGGTTTTTCTCACTCACAAGATAATTAAAAAAAAATACAAAGAAATGGAAATGAAAGAAATTCAAAGCAATTCAAGAGATTACAAAAAATTTCAAAGAATTTGATAGAATTCAAATGATTTGGACGCATCAAAATTTAAAAAAAAATCCAGAGTTTTTAAAATAACACAAAACACTTCAAAGAGAATTGAAAGGATTCGAAATTTTTTTAGAGAATTCAAATGATTGGGGTGCATCAATATTCAAAAGAATTCAAAAGACTTTTAAAGAATTAAAAATAATCCAAATGATTGGGATGCATCAAAATTCAAAAGAATTCAAGAGACTTCAGAAGAATTCAAGAGCATATAAGAGAATTCAAGAGAATATAAGAGAATTCAAGAGGATTGAGGAGAATTCAAACGAAATTAATCTAATCACAGGAACTCAAATGAATTCAAATAATCCAGAAGAATTCAGGAATTTTTCACAGAATTCAAGAAAATTTAAAAGTATTCCAAAGAATTCAAATGATCGAAATGCACAATGATTAAGAAAAATTAAAAATACGTTAAAATAATTTGAATTCACATAATTTAAAGAATTCCCCGGGGTAAAATTTAGAAAAACTTTCACGCTCGCCTTTCTTCACCTAAAATGGAAACATTCCCTGGCATTTTCGTGGAATTCAAATGAAAACATTGAAACAGGTTTCTCTCACTCACAAGATAATTCAAAAAAATTACAAAGAAAAATAATTGAGAGAAATTTAAAGCATTTCAAGAGACTTCAACAAATTCCAAAGAATTCAATAGAATTCGAATGATTTGGATGCAAACAAATTCAAAAAAAATTAAGAGTTTTGAAAATAACACAAAATAATTCAAAGAGAATTGAAAGAATTCGAAAAAATTCAAAAGATTTCAAAAGAATTCAAGAGAATTGAAGAGAATTCAAGAGAATTTGGGAAAATTCAGAAGAAATGAAGTGAATCAAATCAAAGGAATTCAAATAATAATCCAAAGACATCAAATTAATTTAGAAAACTTTCAGAGAATTCAAGAAAATTTAGAAGAATTCAAAAGAATTTAAATGATTCAGATGCACAATAATTCAGAAAAATTCAACAGACGTCATAATGATTTAAATTCACATAAATTGAAGAATTCCCCAGGGTAAAATTTAGAAAAACTTTCACTCTCGCCTTACTTGACCGAAAATGGAAACATTCCCTGGCACTTTCGTGAAATTCAAATGAAAACATTAAAACAGGTTTTTCTCACATACAAGATAATTAAAAAAAAATACAAAGAAATGGAATTGAAAGAAATTTAAAGCAATTCAAGATATTTCAAAAAATTCCACAGAATTCGATAGAATTCAAATGATTTGAAAGCATCCAAATAAAAAATAAAAAATCAAGAGTTCTCAAAATAACCCAAAATATTTCAAAGAGAATTGAAAGGATTCGAAAAAATTTAAGAGAATTCAAATGAGTGAGATGGATCCATATTCAAAAGAATTCAGAAGACTTCTAAAGAATTAAAAATAATTCAAATGATTGTGATGCATCAAAATTCAAAAGAATTCAAAAGACTTCAGAAGAATTCAAGAGAATTGAGGAGAATTCAAAAGAAATAAATCTAATCGAAGGAACGCAAATTAATTCAAATAATCTAGAAGAATTCAGGAAACTTCCACAGAATTCAAGAAAATTTAAAAGTATTCAAAAAAATTCAAATGATTGATAAGCACAATTATTAGGAAAAATTAAAAACTCTTTAAAAGAATTCAAAGAAAGCGAAACAATTCAAAATAACGAAACGGAATTTAAAGAATTCCACTGGCACTTTCCTGAGATTCAAATGCAAACTTTAAAACTGGTTTCACTCACTTATGACATAATTTAAAAAAATTCGAAAGAATTAAATGAAATTTGAAGCAATTCAAGGAAATTTAAAAAATGCAAAAGAATTTAAAAAATTCAAAAGAATTCAAGAGAATCCAAATGATTGGGGTGCATCAAAAATCAAAAAAATTCCAGAGTTTTCAAAATAACCTAAAATACGTCACAGAGAATTAAAAGGATTCAAAAGAATTCAAGAGAATTCAAATGATTGAGATGCATCTAAATTCAAAAGAAATTAAAAGACTTCAAAAGAATTCAAAATACCTCAAATAATTCGGATGCATCAAAATTCAAAAAAAATTCAAAAGACTTGAAAAGAATTCAAGAGATTAAGAGAATTCAAGAGAATTCAGAAGAAATAAAATTAATCAAATCAAAGTATACCATTAAGCCATTTCCCTTTCAGGGTAGGCGTGACACTACCCGATTCGGGTAGTGTTTCTAGGTTGATAGCTTGTAGTAAAATAACTACAAGTGTGGGCTCACCACACCCACGATGTGCCAACAGCACTCGGTTTTCTCGAATGGTCACCCATCCAAGTACTAACCGCGCCCAACGCTGCTTAACTTCAGTGATCTGACGAGAACTGGTTTTTTCAGCGTGGTATGGCTGTTGGCAAAGAAATTCAAATAATCCAAAGACATCAAAAGAATTTAGGAAGCTTCCAGAGAATTCAAGAAAATTTAAAGGATTGAACAGAATTTAAATGATCCACAATAATTAAGAAAAATTCAAAAGACGTCAAAATAATTTGAATTCACATAATTTAAAGAATTCCCCGTCGTAAAATTTAGAAAAACTTTCAAAACAATTCAAATGATTCGGATGCATCAAAATTCAAAAGAATTCAAAACACTTCAGAAGAATTCAACAGAATAGAAGAGAATTCAAAAGAATTGAGGAGAATTCAAAACAAATCAATCCAATCAAAGGAATTCAAATTAATTCAAATAATCCAGAAAAATTTAGAAAAGTTCCACAGAATTCAAGAAAATGTAGAAGTATTCAAATAATCGAAATAGAAAATAGAATGAAAGATAAAATTTAGAAAAACTTTCACTCTCGCCTTTCTTGACCGAAAATGGGAACATTCCCTAACACTTTCCTGAAATTCAAACGCAAACATTAGAAACCGGTTTCACTCAGTCTGATTCGTCGATTGCGCAGAGAGGATTTGAATTTGTGCGCGCGACCGTACCGAGGCCAGGGATTCGAATCCTGGCAGTCGCGACGGGAGGATTGCCGAGGACAGAAACGACGACGCCAGGCCGGCCAGTCCTGGAGAACACGCAGACACGGAGGAGAAGGCCAGACTGCTGCACCACCCTGGAATCAATACATCAATCGTCCCTCGGTCGGAAAAAGCGAAAAAGTGATATCGGATGAAATGAGGAGGGGGAGAGTAAGGGAGAGGGAATAAGGGAGGAAAGAGAGTGGGTGAGAGAAGGACGGGTGCCGGGTCCAGAGGGCCGGCCAGCATGATACATATTAAAATCAAGACCGGATTTTTCTGGTCTACTCCATCCCGAAGCTTTTGTCCCTCCGACCACGCAGGCGTCTCACCCCCTTCCCTTCCACCCTTTCCGAGACGCCCCAGCAGTCATTCACACTTTGGCGAGAGCATCATTTTTCTGTATTGAAGATGATATCATTCTTAGAGATAAAATAGATTTTAAAGAGAGATAGAAAGGAGGGGTTGAGCTCTAGAAATTTGTATATATAGGTACACAAGGATTTGATAATTGAAAGAATTCAAAGGAACTCAAAAAAATTAAACAGAATTCAGAGAATTTAAATGATTAGGATGCAAGCAAATTCAAGTTTATTCAAGAGGATTGAAAAGATTTCAAAAAACTTCAAGAGAATTTAAAAGAGTGCTAAACAATTCAAGAAAATTTAAAAGAATTCAAAAGAATTGTGAAAAATTAAAGTGACTGGGATGCATCCAAATTCAAAAGACTTCAAGAGAATTCACATCATTATAATGCGTTTAAATTCAAAAGAATTCACAAGACTTAGAAAGAATTGATAATACTTTAAAAGAATTCCAAAGAATTTAGAAGAACTCAAAACAATTCACAAGAACTCAAAGAAAGTTATGAGATTTCAGGAGAATACAGAAGAATTTAGAGGAATTTAAAGGAATTTAAAGAACTGAAAAGAATTAAAATGATTAGCATGCATGTGAATTCAAGTTTTTTCAAAAGAATTCTAAAGAATGATAAATCATTTAAGAGAATTTAAAGAATAAAGAGAATTCAAAACAACTCAGGAGAATTAAAATGATTGAGATCCATCCAAATTCAAGAGACTTTAAGAAAATTTAGAAGAATTCAAGAGAATTGAAGAGTTTTCCAGAGAATTTAAATGATTGGAATGCTTTTGAATTCAGAAAAATTCACAAGACATCTTAAGAATTTGAAAGACTTCAAGAGAATTTATAATGTTTTAAAATGGTTGAAAGACATTTATGAGAGTTCAAAAAAATTCAAGAGAATTCCAAAGAATTATGGAGAATTCCAAAGAATTATGGACAGTACCAAAGAATTATGGAGAACCAAAATGATTGGGATGCACCCAAATTCAAAAGACTTCAAGAGAATTCAAAAGAGTTCTAAACAATTCAAGAAAATTTAAAAGAATTCAAGAGAATTCACATCATTATAATACGTTTAACTTCAAAAGAATTCACAAGACATGAAAAGTATTTATAATACTTTAAAAGAATTCCAAAGAATTCAGAAGAACTCAAAACAATTCAAAGAAATCAAACAAATGTATGAGATTTCAAAAGAATACAGAAGAATTTAAAGTTTATTCAAGAGAATTCCAAAGAATGATGAATCATTCGAGAGAATTTAAAGAATTCAAGAGAATTCAAAACAATTCAGGAGAATTAAAATGATTGAGATCCATCCAAATTCATGAGACTTTAAGAAAATTTAGAAGACTTCAAGAGAATTGAAGAGTCTTCCAGAGAATTTAAATGATTGGAATGCTTTTGAATTCAGAAAAATTCACAAGACATCTTAAGAATTTGAAAGACTTCAAGAGAATTTATAATTATTTAAAATGATTGAAAGACATTTATGAGAGTTCAAAAGAATTCAAGAGAATTCCAAAGAATTATGGAGAATTCCAAAGAATTATGGAGAGTTCCAAAGAATTCTGGAGAACCAAAATAATTGGGATGCATCCAAATTCAAAATACTTCAAGAGAATTTAAAAGAGTTCTAAACAATTCAAGAAAATTTAAAAGAATTCAAAAGAATTGTGAAGAATTAAAGTGACTGGGATGCATCCAAATTAACAAGACTTCAAGAGAATTTAAAAGAATTGAAAGAAGTCAAGAAAATATGAATGATTGAGGTGCATTTAAATTCAAAAAGATTTAAAAGACTTGAAGAGAATTCACATCATTATAATGGGTTTAAATTCAAAAGAATTCACAATACTTCGAAAGAATTCATAACTCTTTAAAATAATTCCAAAGAATTCAGAAGAACTCAAAACGATTCACAAGAACTCAAACACACGTATGAGATTTCAAAAGAATACAGAAGAATTTAAAAGAATTTAAAGGAATTGAAGAACTGAGGAGAATTCCAATGATTAGGATGCATGTAAATTCAAGTTTATTCAAGAGAATTCCAAAGAATGATAAATCATTCAAGAGAATTTAAGGAATTAAAGAGAATTCAAAACAATTCAGGAGAATTAAACTGATTGAGATCCATCCAAATTCATGAGACTTCAAGAAAATGTAGAAGACTTTAAGTGAATTTAGAAGACTTTAAGAGAATTGAAGAGGCTTCCAGAGAATTCAAATGATTGGAATGCGTTTAAATTCAGAAAAATTCAGAAGACATCTTAAGAATTTGAAAGACTTCAAGAGAATTTTAAATTGTTTAAAATTATTGAAAGACATTTATGAGAGTTCAAAAGAATTGAAGAGAATTCCAAGGAATTCTGGAGAATTCCGAAGAATTCTGGAGAACCAAAAAGATGGGGATGTATCCAAATTCAAATGACTTCAAGAGACTTCCAGAGAATTAAAAGAATTCAAATGATTAGGATGCATCCAATTTCAAAATAATTCATACGATTGGGATGCATCCAAATTCTTCAGTATCCAAGGGAATTTTAAAGGCTTCAAGAGAATTCAAAATACTTCGTAAAAATTCAAGAAACTTTCAGAGAGTTTTAGCGCCTTAGAAAAAATTCAAAGAAATGTAAAAGAATTCGAATGAATTCAAAGGAATTAAAAAAAGTTCAGAGGAATTCAAAGAAATCAAAAGAATTCAGAATAATTCGAGTGACTGGAATGCATCCAAATTCAACAGAGTTCAAGAAAATTCAAAAGACCTCAAAAGACTTTATAAAAATAAAAGGATTTCAAAGACTTCAAAAGAATTCAAGAGAATTGAAGAAAAATTAGGAGAGTTAAAAATAATTGAAACAAATCAAAAGAATTTAAACAAATTCGAATAATTCAAAGGCATCAAGATAATTCAAAAATCTTCAAAAAAATTGGAAGAGACCAAAGGAATTATAGATAATTCAAAGTATTAGGATGCATCCGAATTCAAAATAATTCAAAATAATTCAAAGTGCAAATGAATTCAAATAAACCCAGATAATTCAAATGAATTTGAATGATTGGGATGCATTCAAATTCAAAAGAATTAGAGAGAATTGAAATGGTTGAGATGTATCAAAATTCAAAATGATTTAAAATAATTCAAGAGAATTTAAAAAACTATAAGATAATTTAAAGACTTCAAATTTTTTTTAGAGAATTCAAAAGAATTTAAATAAATCAAAAGAATTCAATGACACCAAAAGAATTATAAACAAATCAAAACATTGGGATTCAAGAGAATGCAAATTATTGGGATGCACCCCAATTCAAAAGAATTCACAAGACGTCAAAAGAAAATAAAAAATTTCAAATTTGAAGAAACAACAAAAAATTCAAAAGAATTCAAGAAAATTCAAGAGAACGCAAAATTCTCCAGGAGAATTCAAATGATTGCGATGCATCCAATTTAAAAAAAAATGTAAAACACTTTTAGAAAAATCAGAAGAATTCAAAGAACTAAAATGATTCTATGAAATGTAAAGAATTCAAAAGACATAAAAATAATTGAAGAGACTTGAAAAAAATTCAAAAGAATTCAATGAAATTTAAAGCAATACAAACGAATTCGAAGAAATCAACAGAATTGAGAATAAGTCAAAGATTGGGTTGCATCAAAATTCAAAAGAATTCAAAAGAATTGAAAAATCTCAAATGATTAAGCACTATACAAATTCTACAGAATTAAAATAAATTAAAACTAAAAATTCACAGATACTAATTTTCCCTCAACCTTCAATTTATCATTCTCTATAAACTAATTATTAACATCCCGCTAAACGGTTTCGATAATTGTGTCTTTTTAATTGTTAGTTAAGCCCGTTAAAACATTTACAGATTGATGAGTGTGCAAACGGTGTTATAAAAGATGTCATGAAGGCTTTGAGAATTTATCGTTTCGTTATATATGAACGTTTAGAGTCGGTCTGACAAATACGTCCTTGCACTACTGCCTGAGGCTGTCCTTCGTCTTACCATACACGGACGTGACTACTCGGGATTCTGAATTCTAAGCGAGTCGGGCAAAAACACTCAATTTTAAGTGCACAATAGGGTGGTCCAGAAAAACAAAATTTTGCATTTTTTTAAGTTCACCCTCTAATTTTGTGTTATTTAGTGAACAAATATTTCTCCAATTTCCACATCCCGGTTCCTTCCTGATTGTGTTTTTCGGATATCTCCCGAGTTTTTTTTAGCCTAAAATAAAAAAAAAACTTTTGGGCCTTTTTCAAAAAAATTTTGAGAACTGACATTTGTTTTTATCTTAAAGAATTAGGGAAATCTTTATTCACCAAAAAGCACCAAATGAGATGGTGAGACTTTAAAAAATCCTACTTTTTAGCATCAGATGGTGAGATTATACAAAATTTCAAATATTGCAATAATGCAGAAAAAAATTATAATAAATAAATTAATCACTTGATTAATCAATTTTTAATATTTCAAAATATTTTTTTGCTTTGAAAAAAAAAGCATTTAAATTCATTAAGAAAAATTTGACTTTGTTTCAGTCTGAAATAATGGAGATGGAGCACTCCGAACTTGAAAATTCTTGATTCATTATGTGAATTTCGCCTGCTCATTATTTTCGTGAAATCACCCATTAACTTCAAACTTTTCCTCATAATTTAAAGCAGATCCTTATAACTTTTGCTTTTATGAATCTAATTAGTTTCTTCCCAAATTAGAATTCTCCCGTTTTTCGTCAGTTTCACATCATATGCTTAAATTTTTTATGTACCGTCAACCGGGGTAATGATAGATCATTCGGGGTAATGATGGAATAACTTTTATGATCTATAATCCAATAATTTTATTTATTTTTTAATGCCTCTTTCTGTAGAGGGGCCGTTCAAAAAACACGTCACACTGCCAGGGAGGGAGGGGGGGAGTAACAATTCTTGTAACGTTTTCGGACGTAGGGGGAGGGGATAACGCTGAATGTGACACAATATACAGGAAATAAAAATGTTGATGAAAATTTGTTGAAATACTTGCAAAAATGAAAATCAGTGATTTTATTTTACAAGTAAAGTATCTAAATGCGGACTTAACACATTCTCTTTTATTCCCATCTTTTCCAATTATCCAAAATTTAAAATTAAATTATATAACTACAATTGAGAAGGCTAAATGATCTGAAAGCCTAATGTTCCGAAAACAGAGTGATCTGGAAGCAACTTGAATGATCAGATTGACAATCAAGAGCTTGTCAAGACTTTATGCGTGGATTAGGAACAACATGTGATGAAATGATAGCATACTGTGTACGTGAAGTTGTATATAATTTAATGTCAACCCTAAGTGCTTTCTCTACATATATATTATGTCACAGAGTAGTTTATTCGCGGCTCAAGTATCTGCCAATGCTGCGCAATGTGCATACATCACTGAAATGCAATATTTGAAGATTAAATGCACACGATCATTCAGCATGAAATTTCCTCCACTAGATATCATAATTCGCTCTCCCATTTTCCACGACTAATGTTTAATCAAGCTACATGTTATGGCCTTTATATAGTTTACATACGGGATTTAATTAAATTAATGGTTTAAAGTTTTTTGCTTCATTTTTATTACAGTTCTCATGCGCAGGTTCTCAATATTTACTTGTGAAATGATAATGATCACTTACGTTTTTAAATTCACTATCATTTCGTTTTTGGATTTTTAACGTTGCTATAAAATAAACACGTGCGTTACGGGAGAAATTTTTTTCATACACAATTTTTAAATTGAAATAATAAATTAATATTGTTGCAAAATGTTTGTATTTAATAGTATCTATTATTCAAAATAATAGAAGAGAAAAGCAATTACAATAGTTTTGATAATTGATATCTCAACTTCAGAATTAATATAATGTATTATATAATATGTCTGTACAATATACAGACAATCAAACCGTTCAATTTTTGTTAAAAAATATCAGTTTTCGACAAAAAACAATAACGTAACGACTTTAAATTTTAAGTCTGGACTTTTTTCAAAATGGAATATCTCTGAGACTATTTGACTGATTTTCTTCATTTTTGTATGGATAAAAGATAACTTATGAATGTTGAAAACCATATAAAAAACAACTTTTTTTTTTAATTTGACCCAAAAAGGCTCAAAAAGTTTGTATTTTGATTGTTTGTTCAGTCGCACCCCTATGATTCTAATTTAATAGTGAAATATATATTCCGTATCATTTTCTACGTTATTTGAAAAGAATTTAATAATACATGAACTTTCAACCAGAGATGTGAGTTTCCAACTAAAATGATGCACCTCTAACCATTAAATGAATTTTTAACAAGTTCGACTAACAAAAATATACTTGAATTTTCAAAAAATAAATAAATTTTCAACCAAGAAGATTATTTGTTTACCGAAAAAGACGAATTTTCAACAAAAAATATATAATTAATTTTCACTAACTCCTTAAAAGTGCTACCTACCCGTGTCGATTTTTTGTAATTCTTGTTACAGTTCTCATGCGCAGGTTCTCAATATTTACTTATAAGATGGTCATGATCACTTACGATTATGGAATTTGCTTTTCACTTCCGAATTTGGAACATTATATCGATTCAACTTGAAAACTTCTTTAATATTGAATGTTTAGAGTTAAAAATTCAGTGCTAGTTCCATTTTAAATCCTTGAAAAATTGATAAACTCCCAATCTTAATAAAAGTAATCAATTTCTTCGAGACCGAAATGAAGTAGATATAAATATAAAATTCCGAGTAGCAAATTAATTTTCGCCACTTCCGTGAATTCTACCTGCCCGAAGTGATTTTTTGTAATTTGCATTACAGCTCTCATACACAGGTTCTCAATATTGATTTGTAAGATAATCATGATTTCTTACGATTTTTAAATTTTCTATCTCTTCATTCCGAGAGTTTTAACATTAATTTGATTCAAATTGAAAGATTCTTTGAGCTTGAATGCTTGGAATTTAAAATTCAGTGCTAATTTCGTTTCAAATCCTTGAAAAATCGATAAATTCGAAATTTGATTGAGATTAATCAATTTCTTTAAAAGAAAAAGAAAATAGACAGAAATGTAAATTTCCGAGCTAAAAATTAATTTTTCACCAACTTCATAAAAGTGATACCTGCCCGAAGGGATTTTTGATAATTTGTATTGCAGTTCTCATGCGCGGGTTCTCAATATTTACTTTTAAGATGATCATGATCACTTACGATTTTAAAATTTTCTATCTCTTAATTTCAGGATTTTTAACATTATCTCGATTCAAAATGGAAAATTTTTCAATCTTGAATGCTTAGAATTGAAAATTCAGTGCTGATTCTATTTTAAATTCTTGCTATATTGGTAAATTCACAATCTTAATGAGATTAACCAATTTCATCGGAAGCGAAATAAGCCAGATAGAAATATGAAGTCCCAAGCGACACATTTATTTTCGCTACCTTCGTAAAGTTCTACCTGCCCGAGGAGATTTTTGGTAATCTGTATTACATTTCTCATGCACAGGTTCTCAACATTTACTTTTGAAATGATCATGATCACCTGCGATTTTAAAATTTGCTATCTCTTCATTTTAGGATTTTTAACATTATTAAAACTTTAACGTTATCAAAATGAAAAATTCTTCAATCTTGAATGCTTAGAGTTGAAAATTCAGTGCGGGTTCGATTTTAGATCCTTGCGATGTTGATTAATTTCCAATCTCAATAAGAGTAATCAATTTCTTCGGGAGGGAAATGAACCAGATAGAGATATCAAGTCCTGAGCGAAGAATTTACTTTCGTTACTTTCGTAAACTTCTTCGTGCCCGAGGAGATTTTTGGTAATTTGTATTACAGTTCCCATGCACAGGTTCTCAATATTTACTTGCCAGATAATCATGATTTCTTAAGATTTTTAAATTTTCTATCTCTTCATTACGAGAGTTTTAACATTATCTCGATTTAAATTGAAAGATTCTTTGAGCTTGAATGCTTGGAATTTAAAATTCAGTGCTGGTTCCATTTTAAATCCTTGCGACATCGATAAATTCGAAATTTGATTAAGATCAACCCATTCCTTCAAAAGAAAAATAAACTAGACAGAAACGTAAATTTCCCCGCGACAAATTCATTTTCGCTATCTCCAGAAAAGTGGCAACTGCCCGGAGGCATTTTTAATAATTTATATTACAGTTCTCATGCGTAGGTTCTCAATATTTACTTTTGAAATGATTATGATCACCTGCGATTTTAAAATTGGCTATCTCTTCATTTTAGTATTTTTAACATTATTAAAACTTTAACGTTATCAAATTAAAAAATGCTTTAATCTTGAATGCTTAGAGTTGAAAATTCAGTGCGGGTTTGATTTTAGATCCTTGCGATGTTGATTAATTTCCAATCTCAATAAGAGTAATCAATTTCTTCGGGAGCTAAATGAACCAGATAGAGATATCAAGTCCTGAGTGAAGAATTTTATTTCGCTACTTTCGTAAAGTTCCACATGGCCAAGGAGATTTTTGGTCATTTGTATTACAGTTCCCACGTGCAGTTTCTTAATGCTTACTTTTGAGATGATCATGATCACTTACGATTTTGAAATTCGCTATCTCTTCATTTCAGGATTTTTAACATTAACTCGATTCAAAATGAAAAATTTTCTAATCTTGAATGGTTAGAGTTAGAAATGCAGTGCTGATTCCATTTTAAATCCTTGCTGTATTGATAAATTCCCAATGTTAATAAGAGTAATCAATTTTTTCAGAAGCGAAATAAACCAGACAGAAATATAAAGTCCCAAGCGAGAAATTTATTTTTGCTACTTTCGTCAAGTTCTATCTGCCCGAGGACATATTTGGTAATATGTATTACAGTTCTCATGCACAGGTTCTCAATATTTCTTTGTAAGATGATCATTAAACACTTACGATTTTAAAATTGACTATCCTTCATTTCGGGATTTTTAACATTATTAAAATTGCAACGTTATCAAATTGAAAAATTTTCCAATATTGAATACTTAGAGTTAAAAATTCAGTGCTGGTTTCATTTTAAATCCTTGCGACATTGATAAATTACAAATCTTAATAAGAGTAAACAATTTCTTCGAAAGCGAAAAAGGGCAGATAGAAATACAAAGTCTTGAGCGACAAGTTATTGCTTTAAATTCCGTAAATGTGTTACCTGCACGAGGTGATTTTTTATAATTGGTATTGCAGTTCTCATG
>CAKNYM010052102.1:206959-227779 GCA_932195095.1 Andricus curvator
TGTACAGGAACCATCAAGATTGCATGTACAGGATTGTGTGCAGCTTCAAATCCAGCAACATGTCCAGGATCCTCCGAGGTTCCTGTACAGGAATTTTCATACTGCGTACGATTATTATATATAATTCTGATAGATACGATGTAAAGTAAAGATTATTTAATCGCTGGAAGTTGAGTACCGGAAATTGAATGCCGGAAATTGAATAGTTGGGAATTGAAAAAATGAATTTTTTGTCAATTTTTCTAGTTTTTACGTAAAAATTTGTTCCAGGACGGAAACTGGAGGGTTTTAGCTTAGAGTTTAGTAAGTAAACTCTGGTTAAGCTGGGACCCTTAGGCACGCGTGCATACCGGGTTAAGTGGTTTCTATCTCATTACTGTGTGGGCTACCGGCAGGCACCTAAGAGTGAGTGGCAAGAGCCTCTATTCTATTCCCCAGACTCTATTCTGTCGCAAACTTAACATAATAATGGAGAACAGAAGAGATCCACGGATAACGGTATACCTCACTATAACATTTTTTTTCCGCCAACAGCATCTTTTTCAAAAATTAATACCAGGTTGAAGGCAATTCATCGGACGACTTCGAGGTGGATTTCTTCGGATCATAACGGCTTGCCCTGGATTTAATGGATTAGTTGAATATTTAACCCAAAAAGAGGCTTTAAAAATGAAACAGTGGAATTTTCAACAACGAAAATAAATTTTTCACAAAATTGTTGAATTTTCTACAAAGTAGATTGAATTTTCAACGAAATGATTAAATTTTCAACCAAAAGCATGGATTTTCGATCGAGAAGATTGATTTTCAACGAAATAGTTAAATTCTCAACCAAAGAGGTGAATGTAAAAAAAAAGATTTTTTTGACAAAGTACTTGAACTCTTAACCAAAAAAAAAAGTTTTTAACCAAGTACTTGAATTTTTAAACAAAACAGTTGAGTTTTTACGAAGAAGATTAATTGTTCACCAAAAAGACGAATTTTCAACGAAATATATGAATTTTCAACTGAAACAAAATAGTTGAATTTTACATCTGAAGTATTATTTTTTAATAAAAAAGCTCAACTTTCTACCAAAAAAAGATGAATTTTCAAAAAAAAAAGACGAATTTTCTGCAAGACATGAATTTTTAACCCGAAAATCGGAATTTACAACCAAAAAGTTGAATTTTCAACATAAAATGTTGAATTCTTAACAAAAAAGTTCATTTTCAACCAAGAGGATGACTTTTCTACCATAAAAGATAAATTTTCTACCAAAAGACAAATTTCCAACTAGTTGAATTAAACGAAAAAAAACAAACAATTTTAACCAAATAGTTGATTTCTCACCCAAAAAGGTGAATTTCAAGCCAAATATTGGAAGTTTAAACTAAAAAAATATAGTCTTTAAACCAAAAATTGCATCATCTCAGTTGAAAAAATTAATTTTCAACAAAAAAGCGAATTTTCAGTCGGTTGAATACAACCAAAGAAGATGAATTTTTAACCAAATAGTTAAATTATCTACCAAAAGGGTGAATTTTCAACTACAAAAATTAATTTTCTTACCAAAAAGATGAATTTTCAACAAAAAAGTTAACATTTTAAACAAAGAGTAGTTGAATTTTCAAAATTGTTAAATTTTACACCGAGAAGATAAACTTTCAACTAAAATTATGAATCTTCAACCAAAAAGAAATGATTTTTTAAAAAGTACTCTAACTTTTAACCAAGGAGTTGATTTTTCGAACAAAAAAAATTAATTCTTAACCAAACATAAAATGGATGAAATTTTAACCAAAAAAAATTTTAATTTCACATTAAAAATAGTTCAATTCGACCAAAAAAGACGAATTTTCAACAAAATAGTTGAATCATCAACCACAATAGATTAACTTAAAACCAAAAAGTTGCAATTTTAATTTTTAAAAAAGGATGAATTTATAACCAAGAAGATTAATTTCCTACAAAGTAGTTTTTAACAAAAGAGTTAATTTTCAACCAAACATTTTAATTTTCTACCAAATTGTTGAATTTTCAACCAAAAAGACAATTTGAAATTTTTAAAAACATAAGTTTTCAACCAGAAAAGATGAATTTTGAACCAAACATAAAAATTTTCAAACAAAACAAATTACTTTTGAAGCAAACAGTTGCACTTTTAATAAAAATGGATGAATTTTCAACCAAGAAAATCACTTTTGCAACAAAAAAGAACTTTCAATAAAATACATGCATTTTCTACCAAATAGTTGAATTTTCATAAAAACTGTTTAATTGTTAACCAAATAGTTGAATTTTTAACAAAAACTTTGATATTTCAACAAAAAATTCAATCTACAACCAAATAGTTTAACTTTCTACCAAGATGTTTAATTTTAAAGTTGAAAAGAAGAATTTTCAACTAAAATGATGATTCCTCAATCGAAAAAAAAATAGTTGAACTTTCAACCAAGAAGTTTTTTTTTCAACCAAAAGTGATGAATTCTCAACAAAGTATATAATAGATAAAATTTCAACCAAAAGAAAATTTCAATTTGAATAAAAAGCAAATTATTTCAACCAAATAAAGACAAATTTTCAACCAAATAATTAAATCCTTAACCGAATTAGATTAATTTTCCACAAAACAGTTGCAGTTTTAATAAAAATGGTTACATTTTCAACCAAGAAGATTAATTTTTAACCAAATAGTGCAATTTTCAACCAAACATATATTTCAACAAAAAAGTTAAATGTCAACCAAATAGTTCATTTTCAACCACATAATTAAATTTTCTAGACAAAAGGAACAAGTTTTCAAAAAAAACGGTTTAGGTTTCAAACCGAAAATATAAATTTTCAACTAAAATGATGACTCTTCAAGCGAAAAAAATACTTGTTTCAAAAAATAGTTCAACTTTTAACCAAGTAGTTGACGTTTCAACCAAAAAAGATTTTAATTTCAAATAAAAAAACAGTTTTTTAACAAGTAAGGATAGATTTTTAACTAAGAAGATTAACTTTCTACCAAATAGTTGACTTTCCATAAAAATAGTTTAAGTTTTAACCAAATAGTGGAATTTACAACCAAACATGATATTTCAACAAAAAAGTTAACTTTCAACCAAATAGTTTATTTTCAAGTAAAATAATGAATCTTCAAGTGAAAAAAATACATGTTTAAAAAAAAATAGTTAAATCTTCAACCAAATCAGAATAATTTTTTAAAAAAAAGACGAATTTTCAACAAAATAGTTAAATTTTCTACCAAAGAGATAAATTTTCAACTATGATGATTAATCTTGAAGAAAATAATTTCCATTAAAAGAGTTCAACATTCAACTAAGTGGTTGAATTTTTTACCAAGGAAGATGACTTTTTAACAAAACAGTTGGTTTTTGTCTATTCTTGTATTAATTTACTTCGCATAGTTTAGGAATGACAAAGAGAAGTTCTTTAAAAAAGTTTTTAAAAAAAATTTAGGTTTTGAAATTGAATTCCAGATAATTTGCAGTTTTTTTCTGATTTATAGGTCAAATCGATATTCTGATATACACCCAACCCTCGGTTTAAGGCCAGTGCCGGGGGTTGCCTGCATATATCCTTGACCCTAAATCGGGGAAATCGAAACGTAAAGAGTCAGGGCCATGTGAACCGTTTCTGTTGGGTTTTTCTCCGTAGACAAAAATATTTGTTTAATTTCTTTCATTTTGTTATCTAATACGCATAATAATTTAAACTTGTAGAAAAACTACAATATCAGCAAGCCGTTGCACGTCTGCCTCTTACTCTCGTTCTCTTGAACCATTCTATCTGAGCTGCCTCCAAATCCATATTATTACTTTTTTTGACGATTTTTTATTCTGTTATTAATAATATTTAACCTTATTGTTCCAATCAGCTTCGCGAGCTAACTGCTTTGACTTGACTTGCAAGCTCAGATTTATCTTTGCACGGAAAACGCTGTCTCTTATTTTCCTTCACCATTTTTAAAAATTGTAACAACCGAAACACAACGGAAATCGAGACACCTCGCCAAACTCTGAAAAGAACCTGATGCACGTGCTGACAGCTGACGCACTAATCGGCTGAGTGTACTGCCCGCGCATGCTTGATAACCGTCCCTCGACCCCGCAAGCTGGGAAACTGCGTGAGTTAGCAGTTCAAGAAAGGCCCAGATTTCTCTTTTCACGACAAACGCTGTCTCTCATTTTCCTTCGGCATCTTTAAAAATCGTAACACAACCGAAATCGACACACCTATCTGAACACTGAAAACAAACTGACGCACGTGCTGACAGCTGACGCGCTAATCGGCTGGGTCTATTGCCCGCGCATGCGTTGCAACCTTCCCTCGACCCCGCGAGCTGAGAAACTGCGTGAGTTAGCAGTTCTAGGAAGGCTCAGATTTCTCTTTGCACTCTCATTTTCCTTCAGCATTTTCAAAAATCGTAAGACAACCGAAACAACCGAAACTCAGCCAAAACACAACCGAAATGAAGACACCTCGCTAAAGACTGAAAAGAAACTGACGCACGTGCTGACAGCTGACGCACTAATCGGCTGTGTGTACTGCCCGCGCATGCGTGACAATCTTCCCTCGACCCCGCAAGCTGAGAAACTGCGTGAGTTAGCAGTTCTAGGAAGGCTCAGATTTCTCTTTGCACTCTTATTTTCCTTTGGCATTTTTAAAAATCGTAAGACAACCGAAACAACCGAAACTAAGCCAAAACACAACCGAAATCCAGACACCTCGCTAAACACTAAAAAGAAACTGACGCACGTGCTGACAGCTGACGTGGGTTAGCAGTTCTAGGAAGGTCTAAACCGCGGGTCTGGTGTAATACATTCAGAAAGATATATTTTACTAACTCTTAAATTTCTGTTTTTTCATTTGCAATATATAATCCAAGAATAAAAAGCTAAAGTTGAAAATAATCTTTGGAAAGCTTGCAAGCTTATTCTTTGTTTTTTTCCTTATTGTTCCAATCAGCTTTGCGAGCTAACTACTTTGATTTGACTTGCAAGCTCAGATTTCTCTTTGCGTGACAATCGCTGTCTCTTATTTTCCTTCAGCATTTTTAAAAATCGTAACAAAACCGAAATACAATCGAAACACAACCGAAATCGAGACACCTCGCTGAACACTGAAAATAAACTGACGCACGTGCTGACAGCTGACGCACTAATCGGCTGAGTGTACTGCCCGCGCATGCGTGACAACCTTTCCTCGACCCCGCGAGCTGAGAAACTGCGTGGGTTAGCAGTTCTAGAAAGGCCTAAACCGCGGGGCCCTAAACCGCGGGTCTGATGTAATACATTCAAAAAGATATATTTTAATGACTCTTAAATTTCTGTTGTTCCATTTTCAATATATAATTCAAGAATAAAATATAAAGTTGAAAATAATCTTTGGAAAGCTTCCAAGCTTATGCTTTGTTTTTTGCCTCGCTTATAATATTATCCTTTACTTTTTTTTCTTTTTAATTTGACCCTCTTTATGTGGGAATTTTTTTGTCCTGCTTTTTTGTTTTGTTCATTAACTACAAAGGGTTTAAAGTTACCGATAATCGATATTTTTTACATCATAATTATCTCGAGTTCTCGACCAATCAAATGTGCTGAGGAACGTAACGAGTTCTAAAAATCATCTACTCTGGAAAAGTTAAAGTCGTTATTGGTATATCGGATTTTCCGACTGCCGGGAAAAACATTAATAGAGTTCTGCGAGAAAATAAGCTCACCTACTCGTCAGTTTCAGTGGCGTGAAATTTTTTTTTTTTTTTAAGTGTAATATGATATATAAAAGTAGAAAAATATCAAGGGGATATTAAGAACGCAGGAGTGGAGAATATTGAATTGAATTATGAAACTGAAATCTTCGATAGCATGCATTAAAAGAGAGGATTTCAAATTTTATCGTCCAACTTTTATTTGTGAATGATTATTTGATCATCTGAATTGTTTGAAAAAATTCTACAAAAGTGTAAAATTTGAAAATATTCCTGTTCGGGAATTTTTTTATGAAGAAATTTTATAATATTATTATATATAGTATTAATTAATTATTTATCAATTATTATTATTATTAAAATTGTTTATTTTAGAATCAACGCTTTCAAGGCGAAAGGGCAAAAACACAAAAACATCCCTTACATTTACTAGACATATGATAACATTTTTCGACGCATATAAAACCATACAAAATCATTTGTCACTTCCTCCTTGACATCAGAGAAAAACTCGGAGATTTTTTTTAACCTAAAGACGATGAGTATCGATAAAGTGGGGAAATTTACTCATTTTTCTACGCCACTGCACCTGGTCAATCTAAAAAGAAATTGGTTCTCGTGGCCAAGCAATCGACTTCTTTTCTCTTCGCCTTTCCCTATTCACCAGTTTTTTTTTTTTTTTTAACCAATTCGATTTCAAAAGGGATCTTTTATGATCTTTTATGTATGACTCTGTCCAGACATCTACATTACTACTCACACAAATTCCACTACACGATCTTTCATATTTTTCTTCTCCCTTCGAACTTTTTCGTATCGAACGAGAATGGTCGGCTTTACACAGTCGAGCGGAAGGTTCGCTACGCGCGCGTAGAACTGTTGAAGGGAGCTAAACTTTCGCCTCGAAAATAGCGTGAAAGAAGGGTTGCCAACTTATAAAAATAAAATTCGCGCGTATAATGCGCATGTTTATTTTATTGTAATTTTAAAAATCCCGAAATGAAACGACAGCAAATTCAAAAAACCTGAGTGATAATGATCATCTTACAAGTAAATATTGAGAGCCCGCGCATAAGAACTTTAATACAAATTTTAAAAAAGTACATATAACTTCTTTCTTTCAGCTGATCGAAACTGTCGGGAACGTAGGGCATCAAAAGTAATGATTCACACAAGCCGCAGATTCGGTCGTTTTTTTAATTTTAAATAATTAAATAATTTTGAAAGTGTTCATTGTGCCAAAAAAATTGTTTGGTGCTTCCTGTTAAAAAGTGAAATCGGATTGATTGCTGGCTGGAGTCGAATATTGAATTCTTTCGCCTTTGATACAAAATGAAATAAGGAAACAATGAGCGTAAAGGAAAATGATATGAGCAAAATATTTTGATGTGAAAAGTGGTTTTACATAGATATGCAGAATGCAAATACGAAAACCAGTCTTCGAATGCGGATGAAAGAAATGTTACATTGTGGATCCGGAAAAGTCGGAAAAAGAAAACAGACGTGATGGTTTCTCTCCAAGATTTACTTATGACTATATCGCATTCGCATTTCCGCAGGCGAAGAATTTTTGCTGCCTCTGATTTCTAGGACAGATGGAAAATTTAAGGATGTCCCGCGGATATTTTCAGGTATAGCAACTTAAATTCTTTTTCAAATATTAAAAGCTCTCAGGAAAATCGTTAGATGTTTAACAAATTTCTCATAAAATAAGCTTATATATATAATTAGCAATTTGAAAAAAAAAAAAATAATTTTTATTACAGAATGAAAATTTCCAATAAAAAAAATCAATTGGTCAATGAATTTATTATTATTGTTAATAATATTCAATTTAAATAATACTAGAAATTTGCGGTTTTTTTTTTAAATTTTCAATTATTTGTCTACTTTTCACTTGGAGTGAGTTAATAATTGATTCAATTGAGTAAAAATAATTATTTAAACAAATTATCATTGTTCATAGCTATGGTCTTCTTTATTAATTCTAGATAGTTGCGGTTTCTTCTGAAATTCTTAACTTTTTACCACTTTTTACTTAGCAAAGCAATAACTGATGCAAGTTAACAGACATGCTTATTTAAACAACTGTTTATTGTTTATTACTATTTTTTCTTAGTGTAATGCTAGAAAGTTGCCTTTTTCTGAAATCTTTAATTTTGCTTTCACTTTTTAGTTATTAGCAAATAATAAGTGAACCTCAACAGAAATCATTTTTTTAAATAGCATTGTATTATTTTAAGCGAATTATTTTTGCTTTTTTCCTCATGTTTAAAAAAAATTAATTTTAAGGAAAAGTTATATGGAGTATGCTCCATGAAGAAAATTTGAAGCATATTTCAAATATCTGTTTTATTTCAGAAAAAAATTAGTCACAAAATAGAAAGAGATTGTTTAAAATATGATTCTCTCTAATGTTTATTTATTATCTGTTCATAACTAAAAAGGCAAAGCAAAGTTAAACATTTCAAAGAAAACCGCAACTTTCTAAAACTTATCTAGGAGAAGATAGTTAGCAACAATAATAAATTGTTTAAAGAACTTGTTTTGTTAACGTGCATTAATTATTACCTCACTAAGTGAAAAGTGGACAAAAAGTAAAAAATTTCAGAAAAAACCGCATCTATCTGGCATTACCATAGGAGAAGATAGTTATAAACAATAATAATTTGTTTCAACAATTATTTTTCGTTAAATTTAATTAATTATCAAGTCACGCTGAGTGAAAAATAGACAAATAGTTGAAAATTTCAGAAAAAACCGCAACTATCTAGCATTACAATAGGAGAAGATAGTTATAAACAATAATATGTTAAAACTATTATTTTTGTTAACATTAATCAACTATTATCTCCCTTCAATTGGAAATTGGACAAAAAGTGGATTTGGTTTTAAAAACCTTGCATAATGCGCGTGTTTATTTTCTAGTAATTTTAAAAATTCCAAAATGAACCGATAGCAAATTTAAAAAAAGTGAGTGATAATGATCATTTTACAAGTGAATATTGAGAGCCCGCACATAAGAACTGCAATACAAATTTTAAAAAAGTACATATAACTTCTATAGTGTTGAAAAAACCTTAAATATTTATTTTTCTAGTTCAATATAAATGATATAAAATATTTAAAAAAATGTTGTGACCTACTCTAGGATAGTTTCCTCTACAATGTCCAATTTACAATGGATGAGTTTACAATCCAGAAATTAGAATTGTTTAATTTGTTATATTTACTTACAAATACGCTGAGTAAAATTCATGAAAGTTGGCTCACCTGTAACAGAAAAAATATTTCTTAAGTAATGAAAGGTTGACATTTTTCCGAGTGAATGTATACTAGTACATCTTTGGTTTGAAGACATGAGATTGAAGATAATTACACTCTTTCCTATTGAACTGAAATACTTCTGATTCAAACGCAAGAGAAAAAAGTTAATCTCGTTTGAATTGGAAAAATATTCAACTCGGACGAAATCAACTCGATTGGTATAATTAACTTGATACGGCGGTATATGCATGAGTTCTCCAATGATATATACCTACAAAAATGTATGGGTGAAAATCAATTGTCAGGAATGGTGGACTGATTTGGTTTGTCATTCTCGCTTGTTTTCGAGCAAACGCAAAATTGTGGAAATCTCGAATTTAATATTTGAAAAGGTTATCCAGTTTATATTTTTTTTTAGAATTAACAAATTTTAAAAAGTTAGCAACAATTTTCATACTTTAAAAAAAATTGTTTTTATCTAATCTGTATTCAAACATATTATTCTGCAGGAAATTGTTAACTAACACATTTTAGTCATTTGTTTCTCGGGAAAATTTTGTTCTATCTTATACGTACCGAAAATTAAAAAAGCTTATCAGCCCGATAAGCTATTTACAAGATTGTGTACAAATGTTCTATTCTTCAGCTTTAAATATTTTTAATGAAGGTAGATGTTAATTGTTAACAATTTCCTGGATTTTAGTATGTCTTTGAAACTATTTGGATATTAAAAGACTATGGAAAATAATTTTCTTTTAGCAAAATGAATGAAAATTTTGTATTTATTAACTTAAGTTATTTATAACAAATCTAAATATTAATTTTTAATAATTCTTTGTAGTTTAATAAGGCTGATAAGCTATTTTGATAGATAGAAGATACAGGATGTTTGTCCACGAAAAAAGATGAACATGTGCTATTTGTTAACTTAAATTATTGAAAACAAAGCTAGATATTAATTTTTAACAATGATCTGCGGTTTAGTAAGTTTGATAAGCTATTTTGATAGATATAAGATAAAGAATGTTCATTCACGAAAAAAGACGAAAATGTGCTATTTGTTAACTTAAATTATTTATAACAAAGCTCAATTTTAAGTTTTATACATTTTCTCTAGTTTAGTATGTCTTTGAAAGAATTTTGATACATATAATAATGAAAATAATTTCTATCGAGAAAAGTGGATGAATATTCAAGTTTCGTAGCCCCAGCCAGAAGCTCTTATAGTTACGGTCGGGTGTCCGTTCATCCTTTTTTTTCCAAGGAGGATAAGTGAAGGAAAAAGAGTTGAGAGGAAGTAGGAGAAGTGATGAGAAAAGAGTCGTGGCAAAGCCGGGGAAGTAAGGGGAAATAAGTGAAAGGGAAGTAGGGAAGGAAGGGGAAAGGAGTAGCCGAACAGCAGGGGAAGTGAAGAGAAATGAGGAAATAGGAAGTAGGAGAAGTAAGAGGAATTTAAGGGAGGGGGAGTAGGGTTAGTAAGGGGAAACAAGGGTAAGAGGGTAGGAAGAGTTAGGGGAAATGCGGTAAGGGTAGGTAGGGAAAGTGAGGGGGAATATGGGGAAATTAATGAAGGGGGAAGTAGGAGAAGCGGAGAAAAATGATTGAAGGGATAGTGAGGGGAAATGAGGGAAGAGAAAATAGGGGAAGTAAAAGGAATTTAGGGGAGGCTAAGTAAGGAAAATGAGGCAAAATAAAGGAAAGGGAGTAGGGATCGTGAAAGGAAATAAGGAGAGGGTAGGCAGGGGAAGTGAGAAAAAATGAGGGGAAATGAATGAAAGGGGAAGTGAAAGAAGTGATGGGAAATAAGTGTAGGGTATTTAGGATAAATGAGGGGATATGAAGAAGGGGAAGTATTGGAAAATGAGGAGAAATGAGGGAAGATAAGGTAAGGGAAGTGATAGGAAATGAGGGGAAATGAGGTGAGGTTTAGTAGGAGAAACTAGGCGAGGGGAAGTGCAGGCAATTGAGAAAGGGAAAATGGAGGTTATAAAGGTGAAGGGAAGTAGGTGAAGTAGGCAAAGTGAGGGGAAATGAGGTTAGAAGAAGTAGGTGAAGTAGGGAGAATGAGTGGAAAGGAGTCGAGGAGAAGAAGGGGAAGTGAGGGGAAATTAGGAGAGAGGAAATAGGGGAAGAAAGAGAAATTTAATAGAGGGAAATCAGGGAAAGTGAAGGGAAATTAGGAAGAGAGAGTAGGAAGAGTATGGAAATGAGAGAAGGGTAGGTTGGGAAAGTGAGGGGGATTGAGAGGAAAAGAATGGAAGGTTAAGTACAAGAAGTGAGGGAAAATGAGTGAAGGGGATGTAGGGGAAATGAGGGGAGATGAAGCAGGGGAAGTAATGGGGAATGAGGAGAAATTAGGGGAGATAAGGTATACTAAGTGATAGAAAATGAGGAAATATAAATAGTGGGCGAGTAGGAGAAATAAAGCGAGGGAAAGTAGGGGTAATAAAGGAAAGGGAAGGAGGGATAATAAAGGTGAAGGGAAGTAGGTTGAGTAGGTGAAGTGAGGGGGAATGAGGAGAGAGGAAATAGGGTAAGAAAGATGAATTCAATAGAGGGAAAGTAGGGAAAGTTAAGGGAAATTAGGGAGAGAGAAAGTAGGCAGAGTGAAGGGAATTTAGAGAAGGATAGATTGGGAAAGTGAGGGGGATTGAGGGGAAAAATAAGTAGGAGAAGTGAGGAAAAATGAGTGAAGGGGATGTAGGGTAAATGAGGGGAGATAAAGTAGGCAAAGTGATGGGAAATAAGGAGAAATGAGAGGAGATAAGGTAGAGTACGTGATAGAAAATGAGGGGAAATAAATAGTGCAGAGGTAGGAGAAATAAAGCGAGGGAAAGTGGAGGTAATGAAGGGAAGGGAAGTAGGGATAATAAAAGTAAAGGGAAGTAGGTGAAGTAGGTGAAGTAGGTGAAGTGAAGGGAAATGAGGGTTGAAGAAGTAGGTGAGGTATGGAAAATGATGGAAAAGGAGTGAAGGGAAAGAAGGGGAAGTGAGGGAAAATTAGAAGAGAGAAAGTAGGGGAAGTAAGAGGAATTGAATGGAGAGGAAGTAGAACAAGTAAAGGGAAATGAGGGAGAGAGAGTGACAAGAGTGAAAGAAAATAAGAGGAGGGTAGGTAGGAAAGATGAGAGGAATTGAAGGGAAATTAATCAAAGTGGAAGTAGGAAAAGTGACGGAAAATGAGTGAAAGGAAAGTAATTGTAATTAAGGGAGAGAGAGTAGCAAGAGGGAAAGGAAATAAGAGGAGGGTAGGTAGGAAAAATGAGGGGAATTGAACGGAAATTAATAAAAGTAGAATTAGAAAAAGTGAGGGAAAATGAGTGAAGGGAAAGTAAGTGGAAATGAGGGGGAGGAAGTAGAGAAAGTAAGAAAAAGTTAGGAGAGGGAAAATGAGGGGAAATTAGGAAAAATGAATAAAAGGGAAAGTACGAGAAGTGAGGGGAAATGAGTGAAGGAGAGGTAGGGAAAATGAGGAGAGATAATGTAGGGAAAGTGATGGGAAATTAAGGGAAATGAGTTGAGATAAATCAGGGGAAGTAATATAAAATGAGAAGAAATAAGGTGAGGGAGAGTAGGAGAAATAAATGGAGGGAAAGCGAGGGTAATAAAGGTGAAGGTCAGGATGTGAAGTAGGTGAAATGAAGGGAATGTGGGGAGTTACGGAAGGGGAAATTAGGGGAGAAAAATTGGGGGAAGTGATGGAAAATGAAGGAAAATGAGGTGAGGATGAGTAGAAGAAATAAAGGTAGGGGAAGTAGGAGTAGTAAAGGGAGGGTAAGTAAGTGAACTAGGTGATGTAAGGGGAAATGAGGGTAGAGGAAGTAGGTGAAGTAGGGGAAATGAAGGGAGGCGAACTAGAGGAAATAAGGGAAGTGATGTGTGATGAAGGAAGTGGTCGGAAAAATTAGAAATGAGGGTCTGTAGGGAAGGGGAAGTGTAGTCTAGGGAAGGGAAGTAAAGGAATGTAGAATGTAATTAATTATAAAAAAGATATATATCAGGTGGTAACAATTTTTTGGATTTTAATCAATCAAAGAGGCTAATTTGGTACGTATTGGATAGCAAATAATTTTTCCGTTAAAAAAGAATAACGACTGTTCATTTATTTATAAAATTTAGTCATAACTAAATTATTTGCACTTATTTCCTTAAGTAATAAAATAAAAAATATGGCTCTGTACGTTTGTTAAAAATTTAATGATCATTAATTATAAAAAATTCTTGTATCCATTCATAAATTTTGAAGAATAACTTACTCAAATTGATGAAGTTACTCAAAGAGTTACCGAAAAGGTAAATTTTTTATTAAATTAATGTTATTCATGAAATTAGGTTGATACTATAAAAGAGAATTTTTTTAAGCTTCCTTATTGAGTGATGCAAAAACATGCAAATTAAAAGAAGTGCAAGGTATAAAAAGTGCGAGAGGAAAATGCCAAAGCAAATAATTTAATTATAAAAATGGTCTGTTTCCAGTGTTTGTTAACAGAAAATCGAATTTCATTAAACAATGCACTGGAATCGCAGCTTTAATCTCCTCGGAGCTTTCAACCGCGGACTCGATAAATCGATGCTGCATTTTGATAGAACACATCCAATGTAATTTCGAGTTTGTATTCGCGAACAAGAACGAAAGTGGACGTGATTCGTAATGAAGAATGAAGGCTCCAACTAAACCCCTTCTCAGAGCAAGACCTTCGTTATAAATATTCAAATAATCCAGATCTCGTTCTCTCAAGGTACTCAACTCAAAATTCACGAATGGAAAATATGATATGATAAAAAAAGTAAAATAGAGACTCGTAAATAATATTATTTGCATAGGAATGGAAAATTCTCAAAGTGGTATAAAAAATTAGTATCTTATATTTTTCATTTTAATCGAGAGGAGGTCTTGTGATATACCTTTTGGTATTCCAAACTTTGACACTCATGCCCTTTTTGAATTTCAAACTTTGGCGCTTATACCCTTTTGGTATTCAAATCTTTGGCACTTATGTCCTTTTGGTGTGATAGCAAATGTAAAAAACGTAAGTGATAATGATCATTTTACAAGTAAATATTGAGAGCCCGCGCATAAGAACTGCAATACAGATTTAAAAATATTATTTTTAGTGTTATTATTATATATTTATTATATTATATTATATATTTCATTTATTTATTATTTATTTATTATTATTTATTCAATTTTATTTATATTTTATTACATTATATTATTATTAGTGTTGTGGAGACTTAGACCTACATTCCAACAAAGTATTTTCATATCCGTCATGACGCAAGTTCAATGACGAAACTAACCCCCTTTGCGCCCGGTCAACAGGGGTTGAGCACCGATTAAGGGCAGGCACACATATATTTCCAATGAGTGCTCGATGCCGCCAATCACGTGATTTAGTCTTTTTTAATTCCGCGATCATGCTTATTTAGAGGGAAAATTGATTTTTTAATAATTAATTAAAGTACGTGGGTTCAGGATTTGCTTGGTCGCTGGCTCTCCTACTATATTCTTTTATTTCAGGTATGGGCCTGTGGAAAGATTTTTTTGCTAAGCTGGGCTTAGAATCATTGTATAAATTCAATCACAACCAGCGATAACCCGCGGCTGCATCCGACTTTCTTAGAAGTATTCGCTTTTACCTCAACGTTTGGCCAGGGGAGAGGAAAACTGCAGAAAACCACATCTTAGCTTTCAAAAAGACGAATTTTTAACAAAGCAGTTGAATTTACGATGAAAAGAGATGACTTAATCAGAATAGATACATTTTCAACCCACAAAGATGCATTTTAACCAAATGGTCGAATTTCTAAACAAAAAAGATTTAAATTGAATCAAAAACGGTGGAATTTTCAAGCAAAAAAGACCAATTTTTTTCTACCCAAAAAACCTATTTTCAGCCAGTTTAATTAGACAATAAAACGAATTCTCAAACTTCAACAATGATTCTGAATTTTCAATAAAGAAAGATGAGTTTGGAACTAAATAATTGAATTTTCAACTAAAAAATATATTTCTTGGACCGAAAATGGATTCGACAAATTTTCAGTTCAAAAATTGATTTGACAAAAATTCAGCAAGTTGAATTCAACCAAAAGAACAAATTTTTAACCCAGTATGTAAATCCTCACTCAAAAAGGTGAATTTTGAACAAACATTAATTTTCTAACAAAAAACATGAATTTTCAACAAAATACATGAATTTTCTACCAAGTAGTTGATTTTTCAAATTATAAACAATAAATTTCCCATCATAAATGGAATAGTTAAATTTTTTGATAAAAAAATTTTAATTAAACCGAAGACAGTGGAATTTTCAAGCCAAAAAGACTAATATTTTAGAAGACAGTTGAATTTTAAAGGAAAAAGTTGAATCTTTGACAAAAAAATTCTTTTATCACAAGAAAGATAAATTTTCTACCAATAAAAAATTTTCAACCAGCTAAATTAAAAGAAAAAAAAACGACTTTTTAGCAAAATAGTTGAATCCTCAACCTTCAAGGATGATGTTGAATTTTAAAACCAGAAATATGATTTTTAAAGCAAATAATTGAATTTTCAACAAACCAGATTAATTTTATAAGCAAAAAGACAAATTTTCAACAAAATACATGAATTTTCTACCAACTAGTTCATTTTTTAAATTATGAAAAATGAATTTCTAACCAAAAATGGAATAGTTTAATTTTCTAATAAAAAAAGTTTATTTTTAACAACAACAAAAAACACGAATTTTCAACCAAAAAATATAACTTTTCAAACAAATAGATAAATTTTTAACCAAAAAGATTACTTGTTCGCAAAGAAGATAATTGTTCTACCAAAAAGACGAATTTTCAACAAAATACGTCAATTTTTAACAAAAATGTTGAATTTTGAAACCAAAAAGTCTTAAGGACTTGCACTCCTATTATTTTAGATAATACATACTATGAAATAAAAAAATTGTATTGAATCATTTTTATATTTTAATTTAAAAATTGCGTCAAGCAAAAAGAAAATCGCGCGCATAATGCGCGTGTTTATTTTCTAGTGATTTTAAAAATCCCTAAATGAAACCACAGCAAATTTAAAAAAACGTAAGTGATAATGATCATCTTACAAGTAAATATTGAGAGCCCGCGCATAAGGACTGTAATACAAATTACAGAAAAGTACATATAACTTCTATAGTGTTGAAAAAATCTCAAATATTTATTTTTCTAGTTCAATATAAATGATACTAAATATTTAGAAATTTTTTATGACCTACTCTAGGATAGTTTCCGCTACAATGTCCAATTTACAATGTATGAGTTTACAATTCAGAAATTAGAATCGATCAATTTGTTATATTATTGAAAGAAAAACCCCAGAATGATTGTGCTAAATTGTCACGATTAAATTCTGAAATATTTAAATTTTTACACCCTGGTAACTGGTTTACTCGATTTTCAAACATTAAATCTCTGAAAGTTTTTCAGCTTCACCCTAAAGTTAAAGTAACTTCTAAAGCATCATTTTATGACATTTATATTCGCGGCACAAAATAAATATTATAAATGTGCCTGTCTGTATATTTAAAACATTTTTTATATAATAATTTTAAAATTAAAACATCAATTTTCATCAATTGTCAAAAAAATTGTACTTGCACTCCTATTATTTTAGATAATAGATACTAAGAAATAAAAAAATTGTATTAAATCATTTTTATATTTTAATTTAAAAATTGCGTGAAGGAATAAGAAAATCGCGCGCATAATGCGCGAGTTTATTTTTTAGTAATTTTAAAAATCCCGAAATGAAACGATAGCAAATTTAAAAAAACGTCAGTGATAATGATCATCTTACAAGTAAATATTGAGAGCCCGCGCATAAGGACTGTAATACAAATTACAGAAAAGTACATATAACTTCTATAGTGTTGAAAAAATCTCAAATATTTATTTTTCTAGTTCAATATAAGTGATACAAAATATTTAGAAATTTTTTATGACCTAGTCTAGGATAGTTTCCGCTTCAATGTCCAATTTACAATGTATGAGTTTGCAATTTAGAAATTAGAATTGATCAATTTGTTATATTATTGAAAGAAAAACAACAGAATGATTGGGAAATTTCTAAATTGTCACGATTCAATTCTGAAATCTTTAACTTTTTACACCCTGGGAACTGGTTTACTCGATTTTCAAACATTAAATCTCTGAAAGTTTTTCAGCTTCACCCTGAAGTTCAAATAACTTTCAAAGCATCATTTTCTGACATTTCTATTCGCGGCACAAAATCAATATTAGAAATGTGCCAACTTTCAAAAGAATTTTCAAGCGCTGAGAGAAAACTGGAGACAAAATGTTTAACTCTGCAAACATAAAAACTTGAATAAATGTGTCAAATTCAAGCAGACATTTGGCATGCGAAATCGGCTCCACCGCAAGGATTCTTTTCTTTTTCCTTCCTTCTTTTTCCTATTTCTCTCCCTTTTCCTTATCCTCATATAGATATAAAAGGACGTAGAAAAAATATTCAAATGGCTCACGTAGGACATTAGAAGTTAGTTAGGGGACTACTTAGTTTCCTCCTAGAAAAACTGAACTTTTCCCTGGTTTCGCATGCATCTTATTTTCCCAGTATGATCTCCAGTGAGGATTTTAAAATTAGGAAATGCTATCAGGCTTCAGCCAAGAGTAAGAGTTAATTCTGGCCAACGTCGATGATATCCCTTCTAAAGTAATCGCCTTTGGAAGCCACAATCTTCTTCTAGCGATCCTCCTACTTTTGGATGCACTCCTTAAAACCACCTTTTAGAATAGCTAACGGCTGCTTCGTCGCATTCTGTTTTATTTCCTCTAAGTCTAGAAATTGTTTTCCTTTCAGAGGATACTTTAATTTGGGAAACAGCCAGAAATCACAGGGATCCAGGTCAAGACTGTATGGGGCTGCCAAAGTTCTATCAGGCCATGTATCACCAGAAATTGCTGAATAAGCTGCGAAGCGATACCCTTCCACATGTCAGGCCCTTTCTTTCAGCGATCCTTTCACTTTCGGAAGCACTCCTCCAAGTCACCTTTTGGAAGCACTCTTTAAAGTAACTTTTGAGAATAACTAACGGCTGCTTCTTCGAATTCTGTTTTATTTTCTCTATATCTTGAAACCATTTTCCTTTTAGAGTATACTTTGATTTGGAAAACAGCCAGAAATCACATGGAGCCAGGTCAGGACAGTGGGGGCTGCCAAAGTTGTGAAAGGCCGCGTTTCGCCAGAAATTGCTGAATAAGCTGCGATGAATGGACAGATGCGTCGTCGTAGTGAGGGACCCAGTCACCACTTTTTCACCAATCGGGCTGTTTTCTAGGCTGAAAATTTCCGAGACAATAGTTTTTGAAATACCGAGGTCTTCCGAGGTGTTTTGACGAGGTTGCCTGAACCACTATTTTTATTTTTATAAAAAAGGAAAATTAAATTAGAACTTGAAATTCTTAAAATTAGGATTTGTTTTCTAAAGTATTAGGTTTGTTTATTATAATACTCTCATTTTTCAGTATGGATTTATAAGAAAGTAGACGCCAGACCACTATAAAAAATTCCTATTCAATTCATAATCGAATAAATCCGAGGATAAATAGTTTGTACCCTCGTTTTTACTTGTCAATAATAAATTATGATTGAAGCTATGAAAATTCTTTTTAAAATAGAAAGTTACAATTTCGTGAACGTGAATATTGAAAATATTTCTAAATAATAAAAATGTCCAAGATTTCACCAAAATTCAAAAATATTTCCAAAATTTAAAAGGATTTAAACAATTTTCCATGGATCCAAAATATTTCAGTAGTATTATGCATATTAGGGGACACTCAGGGAAAATTCTTCCAACAGGGGAATTTTAGGGGACAGAAATAAAAAAGGAAAATGTTTATTTAAACTATTATTCTTTTGTCTATAAATAATTTAAAAACATACAGCTGTCAGGGTACAGAATAATTTTTTTCTTGAACATTCATATTTTTGGATTGAAAATTCAACTGTTTTTTAGAAAAATCGTACTTTGGGCTCAAAATTTCAAAAATTTGGTAGAAACTCAGCTATTTGGTCGAAAGTTGAACTACTTTGTTAAAAATTTCTTTTCAGTTCGAGATTCATCATTGTAATTAAAGCTTCATGTTCGTGGTTGCAAATGTAACTTTTTCCTTTATAATTTGTTTATTTAGGTAAAAAATTAATTTTGTACTCGAAAATGTAACTATTTCATTTTTGGTCCAAAATTTATCTTTTTTAGTTCAAAATTCATGGATTTTGTTAAAAATTCGACTTTTTGGTAAAAAAATGATTCTCTTTGGTTCAAGATTGTACTATCTATTGAAAACTTTATGTATTTTGTTGGAAATTCGCAATTTTTTGATAGAAAATAAATTACTTTGTTTAAAAACGACACTAGTTGAAAATTAATGTGTGTTAATTCAGAAAATGTATTTATTGCATTTTGAGTAAAAAATGGATCTTTTTTACAATAAAAATTCAACTATTTGGTAGAAAAATAATCTTTTTACTTCATAATTCAAATGTTTGGTTGAAAATTCAACTGTTTTGTAGAAAATTTTTTTTTTTTTTTAATCAAAAATTCATTTTTGTAATGAAAATTTAACTATTCCATTTTGAGTTGAAAATTGATCTTCTTTAGTTTAAAATGCAACTATTTGATAGAAAATTATGAAATCATATGATTAATTATTTATGTATTTCGGTCGAGAATTTGACTTTATTGGTAGATGATCAATCACATTGTTACTTGTTCATGAATTTCATACAGTTCTAAAATTTAGAACGATCACTTACATTGTCATTTGTTTTTTTAATTTCATGCAGTTCTTAAGTATAAGACGATCAATCACATTGTTACTTTTTTATGAATTTCCTACAGTTCTGAAATATAAGACGATCTCTATCATCATCATTTTCTTTTAAATTTCATGCAGTTCTAAACCATCAGGCGATCAATTACATTGTCGTTTGTCTTTGAATTGTATTCAGTTCTAAATCATAAGGCGATCAATCACATTGTTACTTATTCATAAATTTCATACAGTTCTGAAACGTAAGACGATATTTAAAATTATCATTTATTTCTGAGTTTTATGCAGTTCTAAAAGATAAGGCGATCAATCACATTGTCATTTGTTTTTGAATTTCATGCAGTTCTAAAACATAAGACGATGACGACGTGAGTGATCGTCTTAAGTTTTAGAACTGTATGAAATTCGTGAACAAGTAACAATGTGAATAATCGCCTTCTGTTCTAGAACTGTATGAAAATCGTATACAAAAATGTGAGTGTTCGGCTTATTTTCAAGAACTGCAAGAAATTCAAAAATAAAAAACGAGGTGGTTGATCGTCTTATGTTTTAGAACTGCATGGAATTCAAAAACAAATGCCAATGTGATTGATCGCCTTATGATACAGAACTGCATGAAATTCAGAAACAAAGGCCAATGTGAGTGATCATCTTATGTTTTAGAACTGTATGAAATTCATATACAAAAAGGAATGTGAGTGATCATCTTATGTTTCAGAACTGTATGCAATTCATAAACAAATAACAATGTAATTAATCGTCTTACGTTTTAGAAATGTATGAAATTCATAAACAAAAAAGAATGTGATTGATCGTCTTATGTTTCAGAACTGCGTTAAATTCAGAAAAACATGCCAATGTGAGTGATCGCCTTATGTTTTAGAATTGCATGAAATTCAAACGACAATGTGAGTGATCGTCTTATATTTTAGAACTGCATGAAATTCAGAAATAAATGCCAATGCAAGTGTTCGGCTCATGTTCAGGAACTACAAGAAATTCAAAAATAAAAAACGAGGTGGTTG
>CAKNYM010052102.1:227789-245576 GCA_932195095.1 Andricus curvator
CTTATGTTTTAGAAATGTATGAAATTCATAAACAAAAAAGAATGTGATTGATCGTCTTATGTTCTAGAACTGCATTAAATTCAGAAAAAAAGCCAATGTGAGTGATCGACTTATAAATTAGAACAATAATTATATATATAAAAAATATAATAATTTAGAACAATAATTTAGAACAATTCAACATCTGACGCCAAGAACAGTAATAAGTACAAGTTTTCGGAAAATAAAAAGAAGGGTGCACATTTTTCAAGAGGACATAGATAACATTATTATTATTGTTATTCAGGAGTATATTTAGGTTCATTTGAGTTTATTCTACTTAGTAAAATAATTTTCAAGCAACAAGAACCGAAGATGACTCAACCAGTTGGAAACTTGGAACGTAAATTTCAGTTGCAAATAGAGCAATAGACTGTCAGAACAGATTCTGTTTCCGGCATCCTCAAGTACTTTATACAAAGTCTTACATGGTTCCGAAACTTTCCTATTCGAATTTCAATCGGCCATTAATTATTGAAATCGAATCCTCCGGAGTGTTTCAATTTCTCTCTTTTGTTTAACTTTTTACACTATGATCTTTTTAAACTTTTGTCACTCGATTTGAGAAGACGAGAGGCTATATTTAAAGCTGTATATGTCACCTTGCGAACTCTCTACTTTCAGTCGTTATGCGTTTCCGGGACGTTATTAAAGTTGAAAGAGGATCCTTGAGCCGCATTTCGATCCAGCTTTCGATATAGGAAAATCGTGCTATGAAAGTTTAAGTACTGAAAGCTGCTGCTTTCCTGGCGTGAGCTTCAACTCTGAAGAGGACCTAATTAATTTTATTTAATATCTTCTTATTTACCGAAAAGAAGAATTTTTAACCAAGAAAATTAATTTTCCACCAAAAATGACAAATTTTCTACAAAATAGATCAATTTTCAACTGAAAAAGACGAATTTTCTACAAAACAATTAAATTCTCAATCTAAGATTTGAATTTAAGAAAAAAAATTATTAAATTCATATAAAAGCTCAAAAACCAACCAAATATTTTAGATTTTTCAACGCTATAGAACTCGTATGTAATTTTTTGTAATTTTTATTACAGTTCTTATGCGCAGGCTCTCAATATTTACTTGTGAGATGATAATGATCACTTAGGTTTCTAAATTCACTATCATTTCATTTTGGGATTTAGACTTTTCAACCAAATAGTTGAATTTCTAATTAAAAAAGATAAGTTAAAAAAAATAATTTTCAAGAAAATTAAGAAAAAAAATCAACCAATTGAATTTAACTACATAAGACAAATTTTTTACAAAATAATTGAATCCTCAACCAAAATTATGAATTTTCAACAGACCAGATAAATTTTCTACCCAAATAGACAAATTTTCAAATAAAAAGTATGATTTTTAACCAAATAGTTTAATTTTCTACAAAAGTAGTTAAATTTTTAAACAAAAATATCAACTTTTAACACAAAACTTAATCCTCAACCAAATATTTTAATTTTCAACCAAAATGACGAATTATCAACAAAATACAGGAATTTTTATTGAAAAAAATATATCTGCAGTCAAAAGTGGAAAAATTAAATTTTCAACAAAACTTTTTTTTTCATTAAAATAGTCAAATTTCCAACCAAAGCGATGAATTTGCAACTAGAATGATGATGGATTTGCAAGAAAAAATTAATTTTCAACATATCAGTTCAACTTTCAAGAAAATAGTTAAATTTTTAACTAAATAGTGCAATGTTCAATCTCAAAAGATGAATTTTCAACCAAAAAGACAAATTTTCAACAAAATACAGGATTTTTCATCTAAAAAGGATACGTTTTCAATCAAAACGGAAAAGGTGAATTTTCAATTTAAAAAAATTAATTTCCCATATTTTTTTTTATTAAAATATTCTAATTTTCTACAAAAAGATGAATTCCCAGCCAAAAATATAATAGTTGATATTTTAACAAACGAATTTTCTACAAACGAAAACGAATTTTCAACAAACGAAATCGAGTTTTCAACAAATGAAAACTAATTTTCAAGAAAGAAAAACGAATTTTCAACAAAATCCTAGAACTTTTAATCAAATACTTGAGTTTTCAATTCAAAAGGTCTAATTTTCAAACAAATCGTTGAATAGTTGAATTTTGAACAAACTAATTAATTTTACAAAATAGTTCAAATTTGATCAGAAAAGAGAATTTCGTTAACTAAAAAGACAAATATTCTAGAAACAGTTGAATCTGTATCACGCAAACATTAATTTTCTACCAAAAAGACGAATTTTTTACAAAATGGTTTAATTTTCAGTCAAAAAATTAATTTCCAACCAGAAAGAAATAGAATTTTCAACCAACAAGTTTAATTTTCAACAAAATAGTAGAAACTTGAATCTAATAATGGAATTTTCAACCAACGATGATGAATCTTCAACCAACAAAACGCAATTTCTAAAAAACTTTCGAATTTTTCTAAGTTAAACCTTTTTTTTCTTGTTTATTAGGTTATTCACACAATAGAAATACCTGGAATTTTTCTAGTCTGAAAACTATTAACTACTTTAGCAGCGAGCAGACGATAAAATAGAGTATGGTAATCCAGTTTATAGTTCGATAGAGTTACTGCTCCCTCGGGTCTTTCGGAAAAACTTTTTAACTACTGACTGAAAATACAATTGAAGGCATTTCATTGTCTATAAAAGCTCAAAAACCAACCAAATATTTTAGTTTTTTCAACGCTATAGAACTCTTATGTAATTTTTTGTAATTTTTATTACAGTCCTCATGTGCAGGCTCTCAATATTTACTTGTGAAATGATAATGATCACTTGCGTTTTTAAATTCACTATCATTTCATTTTGGGAATTTTAACATTGCTAGAAAATAAATACGCGCATCACGGGAGCAATTCTTTCATACACAATTTTTAAATCAAAATAAGAAATTATTATTATTGCAAAATGTGTGTATTTAGTAGTATCTATTATCCAAAATAATAGAAGAGAAAAGCAATTACAATATTTTTGATAATAATTGATATCTCAACTTCAGAATTAATATAAAATATTTTATAATATATCTGTACAGTATACAGACAATCAAACCGTCCAATTTTTGTTAAAAAATATCAGTTTTCGACAAAAAACAATAACGTAACCTAAAGTTGTTCAAAATTGTAAGTTTCATTATTAAAGTCAAATTATTTTTGTGACTCTACTTTTTTCAAAATGCAATATCTCTGAGACTATTTGACTGATTTTCTTCATTTTTATATGGATAAAAGATAACTTATGAATGTTTTAAACTATAAAAAAACAGCCTTATTTTAATAATACATGAACTTTCAACCAGAGATATTAGTTTCCAACGATGCATCTCCAACCATTGAATGAATTTTTAACACGTTCGATTTACAACAATATAGTTAAATTTTCCAAAAATAAATGAATTTTCAACCAAGAAGATTAATTGTTTACTAAAAAAGACGAATTTTCAACAAAAAATATAAATTTGTAATAAAAAAAGAGAATCGTCAACCAAGTAGTTGAATTTTTAACTAAATAAGATAAATTTTCTACTAAAATCATAATAGTTAAATTTTCAGTTAAAAAAATTAGTTTTTTTCTGCCAAAAAATTTACCATAAGCCGCAAAAAATAATTTTTTACAATTAAATCTCATGCAGCTTCTCTAAGTGACCTGCAAAAACTATGTGAAAGTAGACCGAGATAACTTTAATTCACTCTTTTAATTAATGCAGCTGTCCTACCAATCCTTTCTATTCTCCAGTAAAATATTAACCCAGAAAAAAATAGCTTCCGCTTTCTTTGGATTGTTCTGGTTTATAAAGATAATTCTATATATAAAATAAATATTATTTTCAACTTTTCAAACAAATTCACAATCACAATTTACAAACTTTAAGCCCAGCTTATTCCTATTTTAGAATTTTGCAACAAAATGAAGTCACCCTTCATATGCAACACTTGTCCATAAATTTTAACTTTACGGTCAAAACATGCATGGATAGAATTTGAAATCACATTTTACGCTTTAGTGTATTCTAGCGCAACTCGACAGCTAAAAAGCATCAAACTTTTTTTACTTTCTGTAACACGTGACACTTCTCTGATCAATGAATAAAATTTAAATCCACGTCGCTACACTAAAGACCAATATTATCGACACAGAAAAATTTAGCACTTGTATTCTCAACCAAATAATTTAATTTTCAAGCCAAAAAGACAAATTCTTGGAATTTTCAATCCGATAGGATGAATTTTCAACGCAACAGTTGAATTCTCAACTAAAAAAGATGACGCTTACAAAATAGTTGAATTGAATGTTTATTAACACTATAGGAGTTACATTTAATTTTTTGTAATTTTTGTTACAGTTCTTGTACGCAGACTCTCAATATTTACTTGTAAGATGACAATGATCACTTACGTTTTTTAAATTCGCTGTCGTTTTGTTTCGGGATTTTTAATATTACTATTAATTTTCAATCAAGAGATGAATTTTTGACAAAATGCATGAGTTTTCAAACAAATAGTTGAAATCTTAACTGAAAAGGATAAATTTTTAACAAAATGGAATAGTTAAATTTTCCGCTTAACAAATTTCTGTTCCTACCAAGCGGTTGCATTTTCAAGTCAAAAAGATGAATTTCCTACAAAACGGTTGAATTTTCTACCCCAAAAAAATTAATTTAAAAAAAAAAGGTCATTTACGACCAAAAAGTTCAATATTTTTCTACAATAATGAATCACCAACCAGAAACAATTAATTCTTTACAAAGTAGTTCAACTTTAAACCAATCGTTTATTTTTCAAACAAAAAAAAATAATTCTTACCGAAACATGTAATAGTATATTAATAATACATATTAATATATTAATATATATATATATATTAATATATATTTAAACAAAAACAGGTTTTAATTTTAAATCCAAAACAGTTGAATTCTATAAAAAATAATGTTTAATAAAATACTGGAATGCTTTACCAAATAGATGAATTTTCATCAAAGAAAATTAATTTTCTATCCAACTGGACAAATTTTCAACAAAATTTGAACAAACTCAAATTAAAAAAGTCAAATTTTTCTGAAAACATTTGATTTTTGAACCGGAAAAGCGAATTTTCTACCAGTTGAATTTAACTAAAAAGGAAAATTTTCAACAAAATAGTTCAATCCTGAACCAAAATGTTTAATTTTCAACAAACCAGAATAATCTTCTACTCAAATAGACGATTTTTGAACAAAATACATGATTATTCTATTAAATCGTTGAATTATCAACTTATAAAAGAGAAATTCTGAAAGAAAAAAAGAATAGTTAAATCTTTAGATGAAAACAATATTTTTCAACCAAAAAAAAGGACTTTAAAATGGTTTGATCATTTTCTCATAACAGTTGAATTTTTAAGTCAAATAATGAATCTTCAACGACAAAGAAATAAATATTTTACAAAGTGGTTTGACTTTAAACCAAGTAGTTGATTTTTCCAAAACACAATAATAATTTTAAGAAATATTGATGCTGAAGGGGTGAACAAAAATTATTACTAAGATCAAATCCTGAGCTATAATTTCCTCTGAAATTTAAATTAAAATTTTTTTTATTACTCAATTAAAAATCACCAAAATGTGTGAAATTGTCACAAAAGGTAGGGATTGGTCAAAAGTCTATAAAAATAGCTCCCTAATTTCGTAGCATTTAAAGCGAAGCTTTCAAATAAACTTCAAAGGAAAAAAGGGAGAACCAATTTTCCAAATTAAAAGCGAGGCGGGCAAACGAGTAGTTCGAGGAGACGATAAAATTCACTGAAAACTAAACCCGATGATGGGATTCTTTTCAGTAGGTGTTTGTGGAAAGGAACAAATTGGCACCTTTCGTTTTTTTTGCAATAAAGCACCTCTTCGAATGTTCGCCTTTATCTTTGCGCTTCCTGCAGACGGAAGATCAATAAAGTTTCTTAATGAAAATTAAATATTTGGCGTTTGCAACTACTGTTCTAGATTAACAATTCATTAATTTTCCGAATAAATCTTAGTGGCAAATGGAAACAAAATTAGTCAAAGTAGGCGCCTTGCACCCACAAAAAAGGACTCGTAACCTATTAAGACTGTACAATTGAAGGCATTACTTTGTCTATAAAAGCTCAAAAACCAACCAAATATTTTAGATTTTTCAAGGCTATAAAACTCGTATATAATTTTTTGTAATTTTTATTACAGTTCTTATGCGCAGGCTCTCAATATTTACTTGTGAGATGATAATGATCACTTAGGTTTCTAAATTCACTATCATTTCATTTTGGGATTTAGACTTTTCAACGAAATAGTTAAATTTCTAATTAAAAAAGATAAGTTAAAAAAAATAGTTTTCAAGAAAATGAAAAAAAAAACAACAAACAACCAATTTAATTCAACTAAATAAGACAAATTTTTTACAAAATAATTGAATCCTCAACCAAAATTATAAATTTTCAACAAACCAGATAAATTTTCTACCCAAATAGACAAATTTTTAAGTAAAAAGTATGATTTTTAACCAAATAGTTTAATTTTCTGCAAAAGTAATTAAATTTTTAACCAAAAATATCAACTTTTAACAAAAAACTTAATTTTCAACCAAATATTTTAATTTTCAACTAAAATGATGAATTATCAACAAAAAAAATGCATTTTTCACAAAGTAGTTCGACTTCAAACCAAGTGGTTGATTTTTTAACCAAAAAATTAATTCTCAACCAAACATATAATTCATATTTAAAAAATATATATATTTTAAATCAAAAAGAGTTGAATTCGACCAAAGAAGACGATTTTTCAACAAAATACTTGAATCTTCAATTAGAACAGATTAATTTTCCACCAAGCAGTTTTTTTTTTAAACAAAAAGGATGAATTTTCAACACAATACATGAATTTTTAACAAAATACATGAATTTCCAACCAGAAAAGATCAATTTTTGATTCAAAATATCAAATTTTAAACCAAAAATGAAATAGCTATAATTTAGATCAAAAATATTAATTTTTAACAAAAAAAACGAGTTTACAAGAAAATAGTTCAATTTTCAAATGAGAAGTATAATTTTTAAACAAATAGTTTAATTTTCTACGTTGGTAGTTGAATTTCTAACCGAAAATATCAATTTTTGACAGAAAGGTTCATTTTTCAATGAAATAATTTAATTTTCCACTGAAAGCATGAATCATCAACTGAAAAAATGAATTTTTTACAAAGCATTTCAAGTTTGAACAAAGTAGTTGATTTTTCAGTTAAGAAAAATTGATTTTTCAACAGAATACGAATCTTTCATCAAAACAGATTAATTTTTCACAAAGCAGTTCCATTTTGTACCAGGAGGGATGAATTTTTAACAAAATACATTAATTTCCAAACAGGAAAGATAAATTTTCAATTAAAAATATAAAAGTGTTAACCTTTGGAAGTGTTATATTTTCAACTAATAAAATTAATACTGAACACAAAAAGAATTCATGAAAACAATAATTAAATTTTCAACCAAAGCGTTGAATTTTCAACAAAAAAGTTAATTTTTTTAACAAGAAGATTAATGTTCCACAAGAAAAGATGAATTCTAAACAAAATACATGAATTTTCAATCCTTTACTTGAATTTTTTGCTAAAAAAGATTAATTTTAAATTAAAAAATACTAAATTTCAACCAAGAATGGAAAAGTTGAATTTTCAGTTAAAAAATTAATTTTCAACCAAAAATAAAAGGAATTTTTAACATAATCATGAGCAAAAAAAAAATTAAATTTTCTTGAAAACTGGAGAAAAAGCCAGAATTCTTTGATTAATTTCAAGTTAATCTTAAATTATATTAATGTTTTCAAATGACGAAAAATGTCTCAAGAATTTAGTTAAAAGTATTATAATGTTAGTATCAAATAGTTTTAACTCATTATTGATTGTTCGATTGATGGTTACATAAAATTCGAATTATATTTCGTATTTAAAAATAGGAGGGGGTCAGCTTCAGTGATAAAGAGATTACATTTTGAGGGGGGGGGGCCACAAAAATGTCGCGAATTTTCACAAGAGGGAGGGGTTATCCAAAAAAAAACTGAAAATTGCTTCATGTAATATGTGGACGCCTCCAAATCTGAGACGCATTTTTCTTTTTATGTGTGTAACAAGTTGTGTAAATTTAAAAAAATCGGCGAGATGAATTATATGACGCAAAATAGTTTAATTGAAGGTTTATTAACAATATAGGAGTCCCATGTAATTTTTTGTAATTTGTATTACAGTTGTTATGCGCGGGCTCTCAATATTTACGTGTAAGATGAGAATGATCACTTACGTTTTTTAATTTCGCTGTCGTTTCATTTCGAGTAAATGAGTGTAATGCAGTGTAAATAATTATATGAATATTTAATTTCATTAACACTATAGAAGTCACATGTAATTTTTTGTAATTTTATTACAGTCCTTACATGCAGACTCTCAATATTTACTTGTAAGATGATAATGATCACTTACGTTTTTTAAATTCGCTGTCGTTTCATTTCGAGTAAATGAGTGTAATGCAGTGTAAATAATTATATTAATATTTAATTTCATCAACACTATAGAAGTCACATGTAATTTTTTGTAATTTTATTACAGTCCTTACATGCAGACTCTCAATATTTACTTGTAAGATGATGATGATCACTTACGTTTTTTAAATTCGCTATCGTTCCATTTCGGATAAATAAGTGCAATGCAGTGTAAATAATTATATTAATATTTCATTTCATTTGAATCTTCTGTGAATCCGTCAAGTCACGATGCTTATCGCATCTGTTTACATTATCGATGAAAAGATTTATACTGATAAGTTACTGCGATCGTACAGAATTCTGCTGGGGCTCATTTTTGTTTTTGTAAAAATGTATTTAATCTTAAGAAATGTTAATGAATTCATCCTGTGCTTTTTTTAATTCTTTAAAATTTAGATAGCTTTCAAGCAAATTAAAAAAAATTAATTTCAACCGAATGATGTAGGAAATTCAGAGCCGAATTCATCAGAACCACTGGAAGGGTAGATGAGATTAATGGTAGAGGTCAAGGGTGAATTCAGATTCCTGTTTGCAATCAACGTTATTTTCTTTTTCCTTTTTTCATTTTCGACATTGTAGCTTTCTACGCTTCGACTCACAGACTACGCTGGTCATAAAATTTAGCATACGAAACTCTGTTAAAAGGATCTTATATCCTGCGTCGTAAAATTTAATGTGACATCCTATCCGCGCGCGAAATGTCGACATGGGATGATATATCTGCTTTATATTCTCTACAAACCTACGACTATCTCACTTTGAATTTCACACGAATTGCACAATTTTCACCTGGTAGTAAAAAAATCAAAAAAGGTAAAAAAACAAGTGAAGACTGTAAAAATTATTTCGAGTGAAAATTCCATTTTTGCGAGGTCGTAGTAGTGAAATGACATGTCGAAATTTAAACTAAAGGGGATTATCGCATCTACATTTGAGTCGAAAATTATAGCGTGAGAGGTATTCAAATTTTTTGATTACTTTGAAACATGATAACTCGGTCGGAAAAAGGTAGGAATTTCAAAGGAAAATAGTTAGAAAGTTTATAAAATTCCACGTCGAATGACCCCTAGGAAAAAAGTTTTTTAAGAGCCCTGGTGGAAAAAATTTTACCAAAAAGTACAGAAAACTAAAACTACTTTTACAAGAATCTACAAATAAATAGAATAAATTACAAAAAAAAAAAAAAACTTACGTTTGCAATTTTTTTTTCAAATATATAGTAATCTATTGGATACCATGCATGTCATTTAAAATTACGTAATTGCAATGTTCTCAATATTTGTCTTCCTAGGTCGAAAAGAACAACTTTTTGACTGCAAATAAAAATTGAACAAATGAGAGAGATCACAGTCATTAAAATTAAAAGATTCGAACTCTTGAAAATACAATTTTTTCATTTGAAGTAATAAAAACTGAACCGCAAATAAAAAAAAACTCATAGTAAAATACTTTTAATTTTGAATTTTTCGAATTAAAGCTCAAAAAATGGTAATTCAAACGCTCAGTAATTTTCGCGTATAAAACGAAATCTTTCAAGCTTTTCAATTCCTTACATTGAAATTTTTTTTATTAAAAGGGGTTAAGGCCATGTGACGAGTGGGTCACGTGACCGGATTCCTACCTTACCGACACTTTTTTTATTTGTAAAATTATTTTCAAACGAATAGCCATATCGAGTTGAAAATTTGGGATAATAAATAAGAAGCACTAAAAAAGGTGGGTCTAGTACTAAATTTTAATAGTCATGAAAAAAAAATTATTTACAAAAAATTTTTTCATAATTATATAAATTTAGGGCCAGACCCACCTTTCTTAGTGCTTCTTATTTATTATCCCAAATTTCCAACTCGATGTGGATATTCGTGTGAAAATAAGTTTGCAAATAAAAAAAGTGTCACGTGACCCACTCGTCACATGGCCTTAAACAGCAAAATTTTAATTTTTAACTTTCATGTACATTGTACAGTTAAAATATTTTCAAAAATAAATAAAAATCCACGCTATCATTTTCAATGCTATGAATCGAAGAATAAATGAAAAAATTTATCAATTCCAAATTATGTCATTTCAAGCAATTTTAAGCTAAAAACAATAATTGATACATTAAAATTTGTTTCTAAATCTTTTAAAATATTTTCTTTAAAATTTGTTTTGAAAAAATTGTCTTAAAATTTTCCAGCAATCTAATAATAATTTTATTATCTTGGTACTCGAACTTTCCCAAAAAAATTTTTGAAAATCCTGCAAAAGTAAAAAATTACCTTAAAATCATCCAGATTCTCTTTTGAAAATTTTGGAAATCTTATTGAATATTATTTTTAAATTGATTTAAAAAAAATACTGTCAGTTTTACTAGGAATTTTGATACGTATGTTTTATTTATTGAAAACCTTTCAAAATGCTTAAAAAGCTTATAAATTTTGTGTTGGACATCTTCAAAAATCTACACTGCGTTTAAAAATTTTTTGAAATCCTTTCACGTTTTAAATTATTTTGGAATCTTTTCAAAACTTCTAAATATATTTCAAACTTACTCGATTATTTTCCAAATTAATAATTGTTCAATTTTTATTCATTATTCAAACAAATTTTTTAATCTTTTTAAATATTCTCTTAAAATTAATTTTTCAAAATAAAAGCTCATTTTAAATTTTCCCAGAAAAGTTAAGACCATTTTTTTTATTCTCTCAAAACCTTTAAAGGTCAATAAAAACTTAAAAATTTTATTTCGAAATCTTAAAAAATCTAAATTTAGTTTTTTATTTTTCGAAATCTTTTTCAGTATTAAATGAATTTCGGATCTTCGCGAATAATTCAGTTTAAAATTGTTTAGTTTTTAATATTTGATTTATAATTGCTCATTTTTAATAAAAAGCAAAATATTGCTAAAAATTAAAATATAAATGTTTTTCTTAATTAAAAAATTTCAAACTAAATGTGTTAAAAATAGAATATTTTAGATTGAAACAATATTTGAATAGGATTTGGAACTGAATAAGAGCGTTTAATTTTTCAAATTATTTTTCAATCAAAAATATTTAAATTATTATAATTTTTTTTTCTAGTTTTTTGTAGAAATTTGTTCAAATTTATATTTTGTTGTGTAAATTTGTATATTTCTACAATAAACTACCAGTATATACAACATACTTTTAGGCACAGTTTCCCAATATTTCAACTTTTCTGAAATTTTATATTTCTTTTATGAAGATTTATAATTTTTTACAATAATTTACATAAAATTAAAACTGTTTTTAATACGTCAAACACCCAAATTAAAAAATTTAAATTCTGTAGTTTTCCGTAATACCTTGTAGATTTTTACAACAAAGTAAAAAAAATATTATTAAAAAGTTATACAAATTTTTGAATTGTAGGAACTTGTACTTTATTGTTAATTGTTTTACTTTTCTACAAGAAAATTCAGCAATCAATGTTAAATTTATGTATGATATTATTTATTGTAAAAACAAATTTTTCACCGCAGAAAAGCCCAAAATAGGTGTTTTGTTCATAAAATTTGTTAATAATAATTAAAATGTTTCATTTTTATAATTTCAAATCACTTTTTAAACGATGTTAATAAAATTTTAGTGGGAAATGAAAACTCTGACTTTGAATGAAATAGGCAAGTTGAATATTTTTGTTTAAAAATATTAACAACAATAATAATTGTTTGAAAAAATATCATTTTTTGACCCTGATGAAAAAATGGATTACAGGTTAAATAGAATTTTAGTCGAAGCCGAAAATTACAAAATATTCATGAAACATCCGAATGGTTCAATTTCATGACGGCGTTGAGGCGTGAAACAGTTCGGCTGAATTGGCAACTCGAGATAACTAATTTGCATCTATATTTTCCCTCTTGATTTTCGTTTTTCCACCCAGATTTTTTCACTCATTTTCATTCGAACGCACCCGAATGACCCAATCATCGAGTGTACAAGCACCCCTGTTTTTTTTAAAGGACCCCGCACAAAATGTATTGAAAAAAGGTCTCGGTGAATTTTGATAATTTTTTGATATTTTGTAAAACATGACCCCCCGAACAAAAAATCATAATGACAAAACCCCGAAACATGGACAGATTTTCATCTGCACCGCGCCAAAAGTACCCTTTCAGACCAGCATTCACGCTACATAGAAGCTATTGGCGCGAAGCTCACTGAAAACACTTAGCACTCTGCAACTGTGACATTTTGTAGGTCATGGCCACGCGAAAAAAAAATCCTTCTGACAAAACCCCGAAAAATGGACAGATTTTCGTCTGCACCGCGCCAAAAGTACCCAGTAGCCTCCATGTAGCGTGAATGCTGGTCTAAAAGGGTACCTTTGGCGCGGTGCAGATGAAAATCTGTCCATTTTTCGGGAATTTTGTCAGAAGGATTTTTTGTTCGCGGGGCCATGACCTACAAAATGTCACAGTTGCAGAGTGCTAAGTGTTTTCAGTGAGCTTCGCGCCAATAGCTTCTATGTAGCGTGAATGCTGGTCTGAAAGGGTACTTTTGGCGCGGTGCAGATGAAAATCTGTCCATTTTTCGGGGTTTTGTCATTATGATTTTTTGTTCGGGGGGTCATGTTCCACAAAATATCAAAAAATTATCAAAATCCACCGAGACCTTTTTTCAATACATTTTGTGCGGGGTCCTTTCAAACCTTTTTTCTTGTCCTCTTCATTCTTTGCCTGCTTCACTCACAATTTTTCAGCCATCAATTAATAGAGCCTGTAGAGGATTGTGAATTGTCAAGGCCAATTTTAAAAAAGGTCTTGATTGTTTATAAATAAACAAATATATGAAAGAATGACCATTTCTTCAATTCGGCTTCCTCGGTTCCTTTAAATGATGCGAAAACTTTTTCAACTTCCTACATTTGAAAGAGCAGCATCACTTGAAGATATTAACCATTTGACAAAAAAAATTTGCCTATAAACAAATTTTTTGTTGAAAGTTTATTTCGTATAATTTTCATATTTTTCAGATTAATCTATGATCCCTGGTAGAAAAGATTTTTACAAGGAAGTACGATATTTCTACAACTGTAATTTTTTTTAAATCATATACTTTTTTGTCAAAAATGTACAAAATTTAACAAAAAAATACAGTCAAATACAAATAGCTAATTTTTTCTTGTATTTTCTTGCAGAAAAGTAAAAAAAATTAACAGTAAAGGACAAGTTTCCACAATTCAAAAATTTGTATAACTTTTTATTAATATTTTTTCAACTTTGATATAAAAATCTACAAGGTATATTATTGTAGAAAACTACAAATTTAAAAAAAAAATACAAAATTTCACAAAAGTTGAAATATTGGAAAACTGTACTTTATAAACTATTCTTAATTTAAAAATTATTTGACAAATTAAACGCTCTTTTTGATTCCACATTCTATTCAAATGTTGTTTAAATCTGAAATATTCCATTTTTAACTCATTAAATTTGAAATTTTTTAATTAAGTAAGATATTTTTTGAATTTTCAGCATTATTTCACTTTTGATTCAAAATAAGCAATTATAAATCAAATATTCAAAACTAAACAATTTTAAACTGAATTATTTTAAATAGAAAGCCTTGAATCGTTGATATTTCAGAGTCTTAAATTAAAACTTTGTACGTTACAATTTTAATTGTTCTATTTGACAAATTTTTAAAATTTAAGTCGGATTTGAGAAGATCCAAACTTAATTTAAAACTGAGAAAGATTTCGAAAAATAAATAAATAAATTTAGATTTCTGAAGCTTTTTATTAATCTTTAAAGGTTTTGAGAAAATAAAAAAAATTTCTTAAGTTTGCTGGGAAAATTTGTAATGACATTTTATTTTGAAAAATGAATTTCAAGATGATATTTGAAAAGATTTTTTTTTTTTAATTTGAATAATCAATGACAACTGAACAATTAATAATTTGGAAAATAATCGAATAAGTTTAAAATATATTTCGAAGTTTTGAAAAGATTCCAAAATAATTCAAAACATGAAAATATTTCAAAACATTTAAAACACAATGCAAATTTTTAAAGATGAACACAAAATTCATAAGCTTTCTAAGCATTTTGAAAGGTTTTAAATGAATGAAAAATTTGTATCAAAATTCCTAGAAAAACTAACAATATTTTTTTCGAAAAAATTATTTTTAAAATAATATTTAATTAGATTTCCTAAATTTTTAAAGAAGAATCTGGATGATTTTAAGGTAATTTTTTTACTTCTGCAGGATTTTCAAGAAATTGTACGAAAAATTCGAGTTCGAAGATAATAAAATTATTATTAGATTCCTGGAAATTTTTTAAAGGATTTAAAAAAAAAGTTTTAGGAGAATATTTAAAAAGATTTCAAAACAAATTTTAATGTATAAATTATTGTTTCTAGCATCTTTTAAATGTGCAATGCATAAAAGTTAAAATTTAAAATTTTGCAATTTAACGACTTTTAGCTAAAAATAATTTTAATTTAAAAGTTCTTTTTCGACCTAGGATGAGGAAAATTAAAAATATTGCAATGACATAATCTTGAATGACATGTACGGTGTCCAATCGATTTCTATATATTTGAAGAAAAAAAACTTCAGATTAAAGGTTTTTAATTATTTCAATGAAAATGATTTATTATTCTCTTTTAATATACTACCATTTCTTTAAAGTTTAAAAATAGGAGCTTTCTTGTAAAAGCGATCATGTAGACATCCTAATTTGAAATTATCTCATTGCAATATTCTAAATATTTGTCATCCTAGGTCGAAAAAGTACAACTTTTTTGCTACAAAAGCTGTAAATTCCTGTAGATACTTCTAGAAAACTAAAACTACAACAAAATACAACAATGTACAAAAAAATACAAAAAAAGTACAACATTTTTCTCAATAAGAGAAAAAAGTTGTAATCTTCTGTAATTCTTGTGGCAATTTATTGTATTTATTTGTTGATTCTTATAAAAACAGTTTTAGATTTTTGCACTTTTTTGTAAAAATTTGGCACAAGGGTTAGTGTATAAAAAAATGTAATTTATTTATTTTGATGAAAAATATAGCACAGGTTAAATAGAATTTCATTACGGCGCGGGCGTTTAGGCGTGAAACAGTTTGACTGAATTGACGACACGAGATAACAGTTTTCCACTCATTTTTATTCGAACGCACCCGAATGACCCAATCATCGAGTGTACAAGCGTCCCTTTTTTTTTTTAATTTTCGATCCTTTCTTCTTGTCATCTTCATTCGTTTCCTGCTTTACTCACAATTTTTCTTTTCTTTTTTGTATTTACCTCGCGGGCAACACAATGCCGAAGGTCAGATTTCTCTCTTGTTTGTTTGTTTACTAATCCAGTAATCCTAACAAGAATCCTAACAAGAAATGTCTATATTTAAATTGATTTAATTATTGCCTTCTCTCTTTATGTATAACATCTCCATGAATTAACTTTTTATTTGCCCCACAATCTGTCAATTTCCGCGAAATCTATGACGATATGTTAAAAATTTATAAAAAACTTGAGTTTCATAAGAAGTAAAAACCATAAAGTAGAAAAAAGACTTATTCTTCTGCTGCTATTTCCTATATTTCATTGTGAAATGGAAAAATTTATTCCGTTATAAATCTTATATGATAACCATCAGCACAACACCAATTTTTATTGTCATAATAACCATAAAAATGTTAATAGATAATAAATATTTTCCAAAGATATTTTTTATAAAATTTGAAAAAAAATGGTTGATTTTGAATTAATCCATATTCCGAAATGGCTGTCTAAGGAAGATTCAATAGAATAATTCAAAAAGTTTCATTGAATACGTATACTGGTGTATACAAAAATACGTCGATATTATGCTTTTGATAAATTAAAAAATAATGCAAATTCAAATTCCTATTTGGTCTTAAAGAATGGAACTTTAAACAATTTTGTTCATCAATATATTTTAATTGTATGTAATTGTTATAAATAAGATCATAAGTAATCAGAAATTTTATTTTATTGATTAACATGAAAATTCTAGGACTCAATTCTTCATTGAGCTTCACCAGGTATAACAAAAATTTTTGGTGTTGTATAAAGTATCCTCGATATTTCAGAAATCTTTAATAAAATTTTCAGAAAAAATCTAAAAAATTACAAAAATGCAAACGCGACTTATAGATGGAAACACTTCAATTAATTGTATCATTGAGTACTATGGCACTGAGTTAATTGCTTTTTCAAAATTGGGAAAATATTTTAAAGTTCAGGTTCTAAAGAATTTCTCCAACATGTGGTTTTTACGATCGTTGACTGTCTCGTGTATAGTAAGGACACCGTACTTGAGTTCTTGGAAAATACGTACAACCAAAAATCTGTCAATTTCAAAGGGAGTTTTCGTTCGTCTATTTCTTTTCCTTTGTTTAAAAAGTGAATTCAGTACTCAGAGTGACCCTGTGCGGTTCAGTCGCTCTAGACGAAATATTGAAGAATCAAAATAACAAAAATTTGTTCTTTAAGAAAAATTCTGTTGCAAAATAAAAAATTACCAAAAATTCAGTTAGATTGTAAAGTGAAGTTAAAGTGTAACTTGTAAATTGCACTAAATGAAAAAAAAAAATAAATTTGAATAACCTTTTCTGAATTTTCAAATAAAATCCCATTTAATTCGACGAATTTGTATTTCGGAATATGGATTAATTCAAAATCAACCATTTTTTTCAAATTTTATAAAAAATATCTTTGGAAAATATTTATTATCTATTAACATTTTTATGGTTATTATGACAATAAAAATTGGTGTTGTGCTGATGGTTATCATATAAGATTTATAACGGAATAAATTTTTCCATTTCACAATGGAATATAGGAAATAGCAGCAGAAGGATAAGTCTTTTTTCTACTTTATGGTTTTTACTTCTTATGAAACTCAAGTTTTTTATAAATTTTTAACATATCATCATAGATTTCGCGGAAATTGACAGATTGTGGGGCAAATAAAAAGTTAATTCATGGAGATGTTATACATAAAGCACAGAAAAAACTGGGGTTTCCATTAGAACCTATTTTTGGTTCCAAAGGAGCTGCAACAAAAATGAACCCCACTTGCTGAAAAGGAACCCACAACGATAAATGAGCTCTAAATGATACCTTAGTTGGGGTTCTAAATGATCTCAATTGTAAATGAGCCTATTTCTAAAGAACCTATTTTTCGCTTTGCTCACTTCGACATTTTGTTCAATTAAT
>CAKNYM010052103.1:3879-29602 GCA_932195095.1 Andricus curvator
CCCCCCCCCCCGAGAAACTAAAGTTGTGTACTCCGGAATTCAAAACATTTATGTCCTGACACGGAGAACCTTCATCACGATTTTTAGTTTAAGTGAGACTTTTACAATGTATTTTACTATCTCAGTGAAATAAAAAAAAACTTGATTTACAAGTTGAAATTCTTAGTGCGGATTCAATCAGCTGAATTTTTACTAAATCAGATTTGGAAAGTACACTTGAATTTAAATAATAATACTTCTGTCAAATGGCGGAAGAGGCTAGAAGGCCATAAAAATTTGAGAATAAGCATAGACACTATATCACTGAAAAAAATAGTTGGGACAACTAATAAAATTGTTGGGACAACTATTTTAGTTAGTAAATAATGGTACTGCTATTTAGTTAGCAGTGAGAACTATTTTTGTTAGTTGGGGCACGAGTAGTTGCCGTTACTATTCAATTAGGTAGACTAACTATTTCAGTTTGTCAAAACGACTGTCTGTAGGTAATAGAACTTACTAATATAGTTTGTCATGTCAACTAAAAAATTTGTAGGTATAACTATTTTCTTTTTGTCACAGGGACTAATTAAAATAACTGTCACTATACTATCGAAATCTGAATTTAAAAAATCACAGTGAACACGCGGGCATCTTTTATGGGACATCTTAGGGACGCTGATGTCAGTTCAGCTGATAAGACGTTCTAAAAAAATATGTCCCTATGCCCACTGGGATCTTTCTAATTGCAGATGCACTTTGTAGGTTAGGATTTTCAGTAAAACTTAAAACTCGTTTGATTTTTCAATTTCTTATACATATCTTCAAATGCTTCGATATAATCCCCGAAGCCTAAACTTTGCAACACTTCTGATACTTCCATCAATAAATGATGAACGAGACATTAAGTGAGCAATGCGTTATGACGGCCATGTCTAAAATTTCCCCCTCGTTTTACCGCAGTTATGTTGGTACCTTTGTCACATTCTCAATCGTACCAACCAAGGTAGCAAATAAAATAGTTATGCCACCTACTTTAATTTACCTGAAAAATCAATTAGTATACAGATGACTAATTTATTAGTAAGTCTGACTACTAAAACGTTACTAATGTAAACTAGTTACAATTACTACAAACGGCTTCCTAAACCGACTACTTGCTTAGTTAATGTTACTAATTGAACAGTTGTAAGAACCAATAAAAGCTTTACTAATAAAAAGGTAGTAGCCCCAACTATTCATTTTTCTCAGTAACGTATTTAAAATCCTGGCATGGAAAAGAGATTTGATTTTCATTTGAGAGTTCAAAAATATTTCCCTATGAGCCAAGAAATGATAGTACATTTTTTTGCGTGTAATAATTTTGTGTATTTACACTGAAAAATTGTTTTAATATGGTTTTTACTATTTCGTTTGTGAGCTGTGGCACCGCTATTTTATTAGTTGGGACAATCATTTTCTGACTTGGTACTAATTGAATAGTCACTGAAACTAATGGGATTGTTGCGCCAACTATTAAGATAGCAGTATCAATATATCTTATTGACTAAGTAGTTGGCCCAACTAACCATTTTTTTCAGTGCATAGGAGACTATGATTTGGGCCAGACGAGACTTTTAATGTAATAAGAGAAAAATACCCCTCACAACAAAATTATATCCTTGGAATGTCCCTATAGGATATCTCGGCAGGATATGTGATATCCTGAAAAATGTCCCATAAATCTCCCGGGATATCCGTGGCATATTCCAGGAATATCGAGATTTCCGCTCCGGAGGATATCGTGACAGGATATCCTGACGATATCCCGCACAGAATGTCCACAGGATATCCCAATACTATAGTAAAATGTCCCACGAATATCCGAATATTATCATAAAAAATTCTGCTGGTATACTAATATATTACTAGTGGATTTCCATTCAAGGAATAAAAAGGAATATATAAGAACACCAATTTTATTGCTTTTAAGAAATTTTTAATGTATATATTTTACATGTAATAGGTATATGTATATGAACGCTCGCTGGAGGTTAGATATGTATATCCGCGGATATCTGTGGCAATTGATAAAACTCATGACAAGTTTGATACCATTTTTGATCTTCATTTAATTAAGTTATTTTTGCATGTTTTACATTAACTTTTTTTTATTACCTATTTCAATTTTATTTATATTACTATTTGAAAAGCAAACCTTCCATCCATGTACTGTTCAGCAATTACTATTTCTGTTTTAACTAATTGCTTTTATTTTTCATTTTATTGAATAACAATTTTTGTTCATTACTTGTGTTACTAATGATTTGATTTCATTGTAGAACCGATTAAACTCGTTAAACTATACATTTATACATTTTGTGCACTTTTGAGGTTAAGTTGACTGAAATGTAGAAAAAGCCGAAACTTCTGATCTTTTTAAACCTGCAGCTTGCATGGCTTGCATGCATGAATTCATTGAAATTGATATACCTACTAATGGAAAATTTGTTTAGCTTTTTCATGATTTTGCCAAATTTTGATTTAGTTGTATATGTTTATCTATTGTATGCTGTACGTTCTACTTAAATCTACACATATACATATAGAAAAGCATAATAAATACATATACCTATACAATATTATCTGCATTTAAACACGGAATAAACAAGTAATCATCTCAAAATTGTGACACTTAAAACAATTTTGCAAAAATAGTAAAACGACCTATACGGTCAACAACAAGTCACAAGTGTTGAAAAAGACAAGAATAAAAAGTTATGAAGACGGCTCTACATAATATCTTTGATTATTATTTGTAGCACCGGGAAATTTTTTTTTAAATAATGATGAGTTTGTTTATTTAAAGCACAGGGAGTATAAATTAGTTGCAAAGGGTACATATATGCATTTTTTTATATTATGAATAATTATGTAATTAGGATATCTTGGGGATATCCTTGGCATATCCTGCATTTTAAATATGGGACATCGTAAGAATATCTTAGGACGTCCCGCGTTATGAAATGTGAGATATCCCGGACTTTAAAAATTGGGACATTAATGGGATATCCTCAGCATATTCTGATATATCTTTGGGACATTCCAAGGATATCGAGATTTCCGCCCCGTAGGATATCATTCGTGATGTCCCTGGAATGAGGGACTTTTTTGCTATTTTTAGTTTTGTATCATTTCAGAAAACCTGCATATTTTATTCGAAAAATTCTAAAAACTTGTCAAAAACATTTTTGCAGATATTGCAGATAGTGCAGATCGACTCTTATGTTACGAAATTTGTATATCATACAAAGCTGATTAGCATATGTCATGTGTCTGTATCTACAAAATAAAAAAAAAGAATAAAAGCACAGTAAAGGTATGTTTGAGTGTAAGTTAATGGCACACTTAACGTATTTTATGCGCGATAAACTCGATCCTCTGTCTTCGCTATGTGATTGTACTTTTCACATAAGCGTGGAAGGTCATTAACGATTCATTGTATGTTCAACTGACAATTACTTCAGATGTATCAACTTAAGTGACTTGGCGTGCGACAGTAAAAACTTCTAAGAAATGAAAGACGCTGTCTGCATCTCGTCAGTTCACAAGGCCGTTCCTTAAGGTCTTCGAACCACATGCAACATCCGCTGTCTGTAATACTTCCGCTCTTTTAATACAGACATCATGCGGAAGTAGAGTTATTGTTACAAATCTCTGAAGTAATGAGAGAATGTACTTCTTGATCGGAAACTTTCTAATTTTCCAGCATATAAACCTGTACAAACACACAACATCATTCAACATTTTCGGGTGGTTGACAAACTGATGCCAGTACCACGCAATGTACATTTCTTTAAAGCCTGTAATTTTTCGCACGGGACAAAAGGAAATAAGTTTTTTAATGTGTAAACATCTTAGACCTCGAGGTGGGGAGTCGCGCCTGATTCAAATGAAACCTTGACTGGAAAGTGTAACGCAAGCCTCTGACACACGCGTTGTGTCTTACGTCACAGACTGGAGGCTTGCTTCTCTTCACCCACCAAAAGGAGCCCTTCAGTCTCTCTCTCCCCCTCTCTCCCCCTTCCTCCCTCTCTTCCAATGCGCATTATTTCAGTATTTTAAGCTAACACTTACATAAGGCTAAGGCTTGATGTATTTGCATATTATGTGGATTAAGGTGGTCGAAAGGTCTGCCTGTAAAAATTCAACTTTCGATTTTTGGTGTGCGACCCCCCCCCCCCAATTTGTTCATTTTCCGGAAAAAGAAACTCCATGACTTATTTTCTTTGTTTGTCAAAGTTAAACAGCGTCCTTTGAAATTAACGTGGGGTTTTAAATGGGAAAAGCTTGATTTTCCAAAAAATGAAAAAAAGCTACTTGTTATAAACTTTTTGTGAATTAAAGTATTAAAACCTCTTAAAACATGTTCAAAGAATAATTTCCACCCAGTAAGTTTTAATTTTGACTACCCACCCCCCTTACAAACCATTGTAATTGTGCTTGGAAAGTGACCCAAAAACTGCAAAGTAGTATTTTTCTATTAAATTCATACTAAAACCGGTATTCTTTGGATTTTTTTAATAAGAATTATTTTTAATTGATAAGGGACGAGTTTCCAAGTATTTTGTAAATAATTTTTAATTATTCAAACAATTATTATTTGTTTCAGAATTATATTTTTCTAAAAATCGTGGAAAGTTATTGTTTTCGGGATATAAGTGATATTCAGTCTCTCTCTTATGAATGGTAAGAATATGTTTTGTTTCTTACATATTTGGTCATTATTTAAACAATTTCCATTCGCTTGAACAATCTTTTCTCCCTCAAATTGTAACAAGTTATTATTCTCTGGAATTTATATTTCGAAAATAAAAATTTCCCACGACTTACCGAGAAAAATATATTTTTTAAACGAATAATAATTGTTTAAACAATTGTAAATCATTTACAAACAGGAGGAAAATATGATGTGTCTAATTTGAAAAAAAGAAACAACTTTTAATATTTTTCTTATAATTTTTGAGTACTTAGATGTGTAATAATAATGATAAGTGCCATAATAATGAACTTTTCATAACTCGCCCACGCGAGCGGATGAAGGTTAAACAATTTTAGGTTGAAGCACTACAATTAAAGGATTTTACATTTTTATTGAAACGTTTAAATTCAAAATGTCACTTAGAAATTAAAAATTACAAAAAAATGAAACAATGAATATTTAATTTTTACTTTTTTATTTTTAATTTATTATAACAGACATGGCGAACCTCAAAGCGTGTCCAGAGTTCTTTCAGAGAAATCATATCGGCCCGCATCAGTATTTTATAAACAAATTTGTATGTGTTCAAAATTATATAATTTTCAAACAATTTTAACTTGAAAACAGTACAATTCAGTGATTATAAGTTGTTTCTTGGAAAGTCTAAATTGGAAAATGTCATTTACAAATTAAAAATTAAAAAAAATGAAACAATGAAAATTTCAAAGTTTACATTCAGCACCCTGAAATTCGAAAGATTCGAGGTTTATTTTATTTTAAATAGTTCAATTCTATTAAGATTATTTTTGAATATTTGATTTATAATTTCTTATTTTAAATAAACAGTCAAATAGTGTTAAATATTGAAACACAAATTTTTTAATTAAAAATTTTCAAAGTGAATGCTTAAAAAATGGAGTATTTTAGAATGCAATAATATTTGAAAAGAATTTGAAATTGAACACAAGCATTTAATTATGAATATATTAATTAAAATTTTTTTGAAAATTGAAAAAACATTTTAAAAAAATGGTTATTTCAGAATTTATTGATATTTTCCGGAAACATTACCATTTGACGTTTTTTCAAACAACTTCTAATAAAATTAACACGTACTGGCTTTCATTTATGCACAGAAAACGGTTACTTTTATCACCTTTCATGCAATAATTGAGACAAAATCTACAGTTTATTTGTGGGTGATTTTAAGACCAATCTATTTAGATTATTAAATTTTCACAAATTGGAAAAGAAAACAATCCAAATTATTTAAATACATTTCTAAGAATTAGTAAAATTCAATACATTCTCATTACAAAAATATAAATAAAATGAAAGATTTCTTACAAGAAACTTGAGGTAAAACTTTGTAAACCCAATTTAAAGAAATCTTAAATTATTCATAAGCAAACCCTGCAGATTGGAAAGAATAATGAGTTTAGTGTCTCTATTTAAAAATTTTTAAATTAAGATTGAAAAGAATTCCATTTTATCATGAATCCTTTTAGCAAAATAAGCAGAAAAAACTGCATAATTAAAAATAAAATTCCTAAACAAGCTCACTTTTCGGCTCATCGGAGAAAAGAATAACATAATGAAAAAAGAGAGAGAAAAAGGGAAAAAGTCAACCAAATACCAGCCTCTCACTTTTTCCTTTCTCCGTCCTTTTTATACTACGAGAGGACCAACATGTTTCGAGGCCAATTTAGACCTCCTCATCAGGGATTATTTATAGGGAATAACTAAAGGTATGAACAATTAAAGGAATTTGATTTTTAATTATGTATCTTTTTCCTGCTTATTTTGCAAAAATGATTCATGATGAAATGAAATTCTTTTCAATTTTAATTTAAAAATACAGTTTATTATTATTAAAATTAGGGTGCTTTTTCAACCTATTGGAAAATAGATGTTCAGAAACTTTTGCACGACATGACATAAAAGAGAAAATCAATTTTTATACTCCTACATGTGCGTGAGTTATCATTTGCTTTATGTAAGATTTCAATTTCAGTTAACGTTTACCGAAGATGTTTACACATAAATCTGTCTTGGGTCGTAGTTTAGGAAGCACGTGATGTTTTTTTGACAATAAAACACCCTATTGCTCATTTATATAATACAAAAAATATAATTCAGCCTTAAAAAAATAAAAAATCCTTTGCATAAAATGAGCCTAAGAGAGAAATAATGAATTCATTTTGTGACTTTGTCTCACTAGCTGCTGTGATTTCCTGGAGTGGAATTTGACGTGATCAGCATTTCGTTTAGTAGTCCGATCAGGCATCTCTGTGACTGTGGACGAACAAATTGTTATAATCGACACGACGTCTTTAAATAACAGCGACTTCGTGACGAGATGCGGCACGATAAGGATGATGCGTGTCTCATTGTCGTCAGTCGTACGTCGACTAGTGGATGCCGGATTGCATCGAAATGCTCGCAGCTGCAACGCGACGCTTTGCCGATGTTCCATCCGTGCCGTCGTTCGGTCTCATCTGGTCTGCATACACTCATACGGGGCCCAGTGCGGCGCCGCGCCTTTTCGCACAAGATTTAAATCACTATCGCGTTCAATCAAAGCTATCGCATCGATTTACGCCACATGGTGGTCCTCATTTCCATAATGATCACCACACGTACGCAAATAAAGCTCGTGAGAGCCTTTTTTATTTCTGATAAAACTTAAGAGAACATTTCCTCCTAATAGCCTGACAGCTTTTGTCACTTTTTTCCAAGTCGAATTGCACTTTTTAGTATAGTCAGAGATAACAAAAAGTGTATAATATAGATTCAGAATGTTTTTATATATTGCATGAAATAAAAAAATAGTGAGACCTTTGGCAAAAATCAGTTTCTAATAAGAACTTAAAATGGTGCCAAAAAATAGCTGTAGAGCAAAACGACTATCTAGTAATACACTGGAACCTAGATTTAAGTACGGTTTCGGGCATGGCTGGCTGTGGCCTTGATCATAAATGCAGGGAATCCAAACGTAAACATTCAGGGCCGTGTGAACCATTTCTGTTGGATTTGAATACATGCTAACAGCTGACGCAGCTTGACGCAACTAAAGCGTTGAGGATACTGCACACTCTTTCGCTACGCTGATGTTTGTCACGCATTGCTGAGCACCGCCTCTCTTTCGGTCCTGCGGTCCCCGCATCACAAAAATGCCGAGGACTGAAAATTCAGGAACGCCGTAAGCTTAGCTTTTTAAATCAAGGTTTCAGTGCAGTTATTTTTGATGCAAGAGCAGTGATACAGTCGAAGCCTGGCAGGCCTTGGCGCAGCCAGGGTACTTTTTTCGAAGGCCTGGCGGCGCACAGTGGGTGAAAAATGACTTTTTTGGTTCAAAATAACGTACAGGCCACAAATATTGACCAATTTGGACACACAATTTTTTTTAAAAATCTGATAACATTTATAAGAGAGTTGTAGAGCCTTATTTTTCAATTTAGCTTTCAATGTTTTTATAAATAAACAAATATGACGAAAAAAATGGACATTTTTTTCTATTTGACGTTCCCGGGCTCATCAATAAGAGGAAATTTGTTTAAATCGCCTAAGTTTCATACAGTAATATTAGCTGAAGAAGTTCCAATATTCTATAATGAACAAAAAGTTTTTTATAAATAAATAATTTGTTGAAAGAATGTTTTCTACGATTTTCCATAATTTTAAGTTTTTTTTAGTTATATTGCAAGAAATTTGAATGGAAACAATATTATAATGAAAAAAATTTCTCGATGTAAGTTTTTTTAATTAGGAACTTTATGATAATTTTAGCAAAATTCATAATTTGTTGATTATTCTTATGATTTTTCAAAACAAATTTAATAAACAAATTCATTATTCTGGCATTTGTCGGCAGGAAAATTCGTCTTTTTCAATGCCAGTCCTTTCAGTTGGGAACTTCATGACAATTTCAGCAGAATTAATAAATTTTATGATTTTTTTAAACAAATTTAATAAACAAATGCATTACTCAGGCATTTGTCGACAGAATTTTTTTTTTTAGGTCAACTTTTTAAATTAGGAACTTTATGATAATTTCAGCAAAATCCATAACTTTTTGATCAATTTTATGATTGTTTAAAACAAACTTGATAAACAAATGCTTTATTGGGGCATCTATCGACGGAAATACTCTGAGAAACTTAAACTGAAAGCACTGAGATTTAAAAAAAAACTTTTTCGTCGAAAAATACCCAAATAATGCATATGTTTATTAAATTTTTTCAAAACATAGAATTTATCAACTAAGTATGAGTATTAATGAAATTATCATTCAGTTACCAATTAAAAAGACTGAAATCGAAAAAAAAACATTTTTTCATCGACAGATGCCCGAATAATGCATTTGTTTATTAAATTTGTTTAAAAAGAAAAATAAACTGTATCAACCAATTATGAATTTTGCCGAAATTATCATGATGTTCCTAATTTAAAAAGTTGACATCCAAAAAAAACGAATTTTTCTGTCGACAAATGCCTGATTAATGCATTTGCTTATTAAATTTGTTTCAAAAAATCATAAAATTCATCAACTAATTATGAATGTTACTGAAATTGTCATTAAGTTCTCAACTGAAAGGACTGGGATTGAAAAAAACGAATTTTTCTGCCGACAAATATCCGAATAATGCGTTTGTTTATTAAATTTGTTTCAAAAAGTCATTAGATTAATCAACTAATTATGAATTTTACTAAAATTATCATAAGTTCCTAATTAAAAAATTGATATCGAACAAAACGAATTTTTATGTCGAAAAATGCCTGATTGTTGCATTTGTTCATTAAATTTGTTTTTAATATAAACAATAATAACTTCAAAAAGAAATTTCTTCATCATTATATTGTTTTTATTCAAATGTCTCATAAAATAACTTAAAAAAACGAAAAATTATCGAAAATCGTAGAAAACATTCTTTCAAAATTTTTTTGCTTAAATATCACCCGTCTCTTTTGCTCAAGCTACACACAAAGTCACCTTCACAAATACCAAATTTTATAGATAACAATAAATCAAATGCTTTTAATTTTAGAAAAGCTGACATTAGTAAATTATGTCTTGCTATGCATAACATCGACTGGACTCTTCTAGAAAATGTAATATCAGTTGTGCGTGCATCTGAATGATTTTATGATGTACTGAAAAGGCTTTTAGAGACTCATGTCCCAAAATTTGGAAAGCGCTCAACTAGTGTCAAATATCCTCCCTGATTTACAAAAAATATTGTGAAAGCCATAATACTGAATAATTAATATAGGGATAAACATAACATAAACTTCGATCCATATTACCTACCTCTGTCAAGAACGATCAAGAATAAAGTTAAGGTGAGTCTTAAATCTTCGCACAAAGTGTACAATGAAACCACAGAGAAAAATATCAGGAACAGACCATCCTTATTTTGGACCTATGTTTGGGAAAATAAGCCAATGGATTAAACTAACATTGCATTACTCTCGCATCAATATAACCTACCGAAAAACCTATCTACCGATCACTTATCCACTCCGGTTACATTGATCACTGATAAAGACATTTTAAATTCTTTCAAAAAAATCCCAAATAAGGAAACAGCTGGTCCTGATAAAATCCCTGGTACACTATTCAAGAGTTGTACTAACTTTTTATTACCTTCATTAAAAATTATATATAACTTGTCTCTGAAAAGTGGTCACCAAAAATACGGAAAACAACTCGAATATGTCCAGTATAGAAGAACAGTGATAAATCAGAAGCTAGTAACTACAGACCTATATCCATATCATGTGGATTATCAAAGATCTTTGAAATCTGTGTATATGACAAAATAGCAACCGCAGTATATGAAGTTCTCTCTACGCAACAACACGGATTTGTACCACGTAGATCCACTATTACAAATTTGTTATCTATTACTCAACTTGTTCGCTCATAACTTGTTGAATACAACCAGGTTGATGTCATCTACACAGATCTAACGAAGGCATTTCATAAAGTAGATCATGTCATCTTACTAGAAAAACTAAGCAAGCTAGATTTGGAAAACAATATCATACGTTTAATTCACACATCGCATGTTAAGAAAAATAGTGTGACAACTCAAAAAAGTTCATTTTTGAGTTAATACCACCATTGGATAGCATTTTTCGAGCTCTATCGTTCTAGAGCAGAGGGACATCTCTAGGTGCAGCAGGTGCCACGTGACAAATCAAAACTGTGACAACTCGAAACTTTAATTAGCAAAATTCAAACAAATATAATTTTCAGCGGAAATTCGCTAACAGGGTAGAGGTAACACGGTAAATACTCCCAACTAATAGAAAAGTTGATTTTTATGAGGAAAAACGTCTTTGGAGGAAAATCCACCCAACTTGAAAATCTGAAAATTTTCAAAGTCGATTTTCTCGCAATGACTTTTTTTGAGTTGTCACACTATTGTCCTCAACGTGCGACATCTTTATCTGATAGGGAGAGTTTTGTAAAATATGGGGGATACTCCTCTCAATCTTTCACACCAACATCTGGAGTTCCACAAGGTTCGAACCTGGGTGCACTACTTTTTATGGTGTCCATAAATGACCTCTCAATTTTACTTGACTGTTTTCACTATTTCTACGCTGATGACGTTAAACTGTCAATCACAATAATGGATCTCAACTCGTGTCAAAATCTACCAAATAACCTTAATAAATGTTTTAATCGGTGTAACGTTAACAAATTGGAATTGAACATTAAAAAATGTAAAGTCATGTTATTTGTTAGAACTCGTAATCCTGCACTATCTATTGATTTCAAATACACATTGAATGGAGTTGAGCTTGAGAGAGTATTCACTATAATTGATCTTGGCCTACATGTCGATCCTTGTCTTACATTGAAAATCCACATTGGAAAAAATGATAGCGAGCACAAATAAATCTCTTGGATTTTTGTTACGAATATGTAGGCATTTCAGAAGTACTGATACCATGAAAACACTATTTAATATGCTAGTAAGTTCAAAGCTGGATTATGGATCTATAATTTGGTCACCTGAGTTTAAAAAGTATATAAGTTCGATTAAAAGTTTTCAAAAAAGATTCTTAAAATATTTACATTGGAAGGAAAGCGGCACCTATCCGCCACCTGGTCATGATATTTCCACTGTAAGGAATAGATTTAATGTTTCTATGCTGAACCACAGGCGTGTTTATACTTTTATTACATTTCTATTTAAAATAATTCGAGGAATAATAGACTGTCCTGAAATTCAGCAGAAAGTATCACCATTCCTCAAGCCTAACCTAGTGACTGAGCATTTTACACGTAGCAGAAAACAAATTTATCTATCTTTAGCTTTGGTTAATCAATCGTCATTGTACACTATGTGTGCAAATCTCAATAAGTTTTGCACAAATACGCAACAAGAGATTGATCTCTTTGCAATGTCACTGGACACAGTTTGTAATGCGGTTGAGCTTAAATAAACTGAAATTAAATATAATATTGGAACATCTTTAACTAATGTTACTCTACGAAACTTACGCGATTACAACAATTTTCCTGTTATTGACTAGCACCGGGAACGTCAAATAGAAAAAATGGCCATTTTTTTGTCATATTTGTTTATTTATAAAAAATTGAAAACGTGATTTCAAAATCGGGCTGGACAACCCTTTTAGAAATCTTATCAGCTTTTTTCGATTTTTTTTGTCCAAAGCGGTCAATATTTGTGGGCTGTAAGTTATTTTGAATCAAAAAAGTGAATTTTTCCCCTCCGTGCGGCGCCAGGCTCTTCTATTGTTACACAAAAAATTGTTCTGGTTAGCATTGAAAGGGCCATTTACACAGTATGAAGAATTTAATTTTAAGACAGTGTGAAACCTACTTTATGTCAGCAATACGTTATGAAAATATATTTATGGCAATTAATCATGGAATATATTATGTTTCAAAATTTTCTGACTACATTGAATCATGTTTGTGGGATTTTCCCAAGTAGTAAATTGACTCAGTTGCCTGAATTATTTTTTAAAAAGTTCAAAAATGACAAAATGGCGGCGGCGTTTCTGATAATATTCAAAGTCAATCTATATAAAACAACAAAATACGAAAAAGGGCAAATGAATAAAATATGTATAAAATCCTTTAAGATTTATTTTTTTCGCCAACAATACAATTTCATAGTGTCATAAAAAAAAGAAGAACATGGTTGAACAGTTTTAACAACTTTTAAATGAAATTTTTTCCTTTGAAATCGTTTTTGCACCAAAGCGTTGTTAAAACTACTAAGTAAAGTCCTTTTTGGGTTTTCATCACAAAATAGCATTGTATTGATCAGAAAAAATAAATCTCAAGGGTCTTATACACATTAGCGCAAAACTATAGCAAATAACGCGAAATAGTAGATAGTGTAGAAAGAAATTTGATATAACTTTTTTAAAGAAACAATTTTGTTATTTTGACTTTGCTCATATGCTGTGTCGTTTTGGCAATAAATGTGAATTTTCGTTTTTCAAACAAACAAAAATTCTCTCTTCTTTTCAAGGCCCAGGCACAGGGCCGCCTATCATGAAATAATTTTTTAGATAAGGACGAATCTAGAAAAATATCAAGAGAAAAAAGGTGGGGTTTTTCAGTAAATTGACTTTAAATATTTTCAGAAAATCCTTCACCATTTGGTCACTTTTGAACTTTTTAAAATTTTCTGACGAATTTCAAAAGAAGAGTAGGAATTCTATCAGAATCAGAAAGAAAAAGAAAAATACCTATATTAAATCAAAAAAATACCACACCGTTAACAAAAATTTAGATCATTTTTTATAATCCGCGTTTTCAATTTTTTAAATTCAAATAGTCTTAACTTTGTCAAATTTTTTCTTTGGGTCTTACAGTTTATAATATATTAAGGACAAGTGAGTGTCAAACTTTCAGTAGAGGAATTTTGTCAGTAAGCAGGTAAAAAGTACGAAATTAAAAAAAAATTATTAATTTTGTAATTAGTGATTTAAGAATAAGATATTCGAAATCTAGCATTTTTTCACTTCCTGGCTTATGTAATTAGTTTAAAAAAGTTTTAAATTGATTAATGTTAAGGAACATAATTGAAGCGCTGAGAACGACAACTAGGTCGCAAGGGCCTTTTATAATTTTTTCCACATAGTAAGAGAGACTATCATTTTATGACTAGTCTGACTGTTATGAGTAGCAGGGCATATTCTAAGGAAATTTTAGAACTACCCGAAAGCCGTCTTTCTCATTATCATGACGTTGTATTATATTGTAAATATGATTTAGTATAAAACGACATGTACATTGAAATATATGGTTTCGTAAATAATTTCAACCTCCCACTATTTTTCTTTTCCTCGATCTCATTTCGCTACGCTTCCTTTTCTCTCTTTTTTCCCTTAATTTTTCTTTCCCGCCTTCATATTTTTCCATCTTCCTTCTTTTCAGCAACTGCCCATTTCTACTTTTAGAACTGCCCATTTTTTTTTAGAGTTGCAAAATTCGGCAGAACTACCCGTTAGAATATGCCCTGATGAGTAGATCAGACCAACTTCCAGGATAATCAAGGTATACGTCCGGGATGGTCAATACGATCATCATGTTTTCACTCATTTCGACCATCCACGGAGGACCAGATGACCCGTCGCGGAGCGTCAATATTTGCGCGTCAATTATGCGCGTGAAAATTAAAAGGCCGAGATCATTTTCGGAGTGAGGAAATGTCGTTGAGCCGTTCAGTGTCATAGTTGCTGCTTATTGAATATAAACATATTTATAAGAAGTTTAAACTGCTTTCGGATATTCCGAACATGCGTGAAGAGTGAAGCGCATAAGAGAGATCATGGTGGAAAGTGGATTAAGTTTTTTCTTTTGAATTTCAAACGTCACATTTGATGCTTATAAGGGATTGAGGACAAGGGTGTCCCTCGACGCTCAGCTATCAATTTGTTGTCACTGTGTAGTTTCTAAATGGAAACGTGCAAAAATGATCAAATGCTTTTCATTTTTATCTATTTTATACAAATTTTCAGGTTTTTTAGGTTCCACTTAATTTTATAATTTCCAGTCTCTTATAAGAGAGAGATTATAATATCGCATATACATGTATAATGAAGGTAGAAACAAGACAATATATATATATATATATATATATATATATATATATATTGTAGAAGATAAAGAGATAATCAAATCGACCCTCTGAAATAGCCAAGTCGACTATCCAAGGAGTTCAAATGGACTATCCGAAGCGATCAAATCGACCCTCTATTATGATCAGTTTGCCCCTCGGTGGTGATCAGGTCAGCCCTCTGTGATGATTAGTTCGGTTCTCTGTGATGGTCGAGTCGACCGTCCGAGACCATCAAGTCGACTCTCTGAGATGATCGATTTGAACGTCTTATTCCAACCTTCTAGTGATAATCGCTTTAGCCATCTAGAAGATGGTCCTATAGTTGTCCCTCAAATATGGCCAGTCTGCACATCTAGGTGGCCAGATTGACCTTCCATTTTTCTCTGTGTGGTAATATAACACTATTCAGCAATCACTTTTGGGCAAGTGTATCACACACTACTTTTTGTAAAAATCGTCCGATAAAGTTATTGTAAGTTATTTGGCGTCTTCTTATGTATGGAGCAAACGTTTTGGGCAACTTTTACCATATTATATGGATTTGAGGGGATAAGTGGCAAAAAAGGTAAAACCTACTTTACGTTAGTAGGTTATCTATTAGGTGAAAATAAGGTATGGAAGTGCAAAAAAGGGAAAGAGTTACTTTAAAATATGCACGATAAAAAAATTAAGCTGTGACAGGGATATTATTCCTTATTATAGCTAAACATTCAGCTGAAAACAAAGGAATTTAGAAAGATCCCTGGATCAGCAAAAATAAATATCTTTGACCATTTTTCTTATACCAGGGATATCATATAGTCGCTACACAAAATAAGTATAGCTATGATAGGGAAATTAAGAATAGGTGTCTGAAGGAATCATCGGAAGGGCACCGGTGCATTATCGGAGTATCAAAATAAAATGACGATAGTTTAATCGGGAGCAGTGACAGTTCAGATTTACTTTAGACATTCAAAAGAGTTTTACCACTTAAAATGCACGCGAATGTTAATATTAAATAGAGATTTTGTCAGGGTAATAATAATTTACAAGCGTTTCGATTGTAGGTGGTAACTAAATTGAAATATCAAGAAACGCAAGGAACACAGCAAACTTGACCTCCAAATACATCACACGGATTTTAGGGTAATTCATTCTTTTGATACCAGAGGAATAATTGAATATTGTAAGTTAATATGTTGCTTTAACAACTAAATGTTTTTCTAATCTAAAGATAATAAAATTATACACAATCTGTAGAGAATAATAAATTCTCGAACTTAGCAACTTGGTCAAACTTACTAATCTATGAGAACAGTTCATATAAAGTAACTAAATGTTGAACTCGAACTAACTAAACGTTTTACCTAATCTAAGCGGACACTTTCTCCGAGTTTAATATATTCTAGATTCACTCGTTCGTAGGGGTTTTTACCCTACTTAATGGTAACGCACTTCTCGAGCATCACTGGCCTTGTCACGTCACTTACCCACAATATTCTTATAAATTATTAACATGATTTATTCATATTTATTTACCAATCTAATCATTATATATAATATGTTTCTCGGACGCCCAATCAGGTTTTCATACTCATTGGTAACGATTATACTATATTTATGGGTGAATCTGCCATACAATTTGAGTACGAATTTGCTTATTTGTCACTCGTCCCACCAAATCCAGATAATATGGTAACATCTACCGCAAACGTTTTCTCCGTGCACTTAATCAGATCCAGCAAAAATCGTATGTAATATTTCGATAAATTAGGAGGAGGTAGGAACTAAATTGATGAGAATGATGGAGAAGAAAGGAAGAGAGGAGGATATTATAAGGGTGGGCGGAGACGGAGAGTAAGATTAAGATATGTGTGGAGAAGGAACATGAGCAGGATAGGGCCGTCCACGTTTCCTATCCCCCCCTCCACCGGGATGCGAGATTGTAGTAAAGGAGATATAAAGGGGATAGATAGGGTGTGATGATGGGAAGTGAACATATGAAGTGAAATCGATAGAGGGGGATGAGAATGAACAGAAAGAAAGAAATGGGCATGGGAGGTGAGGATGGGAGATATAGGTGAGTATTAGAGAGCGAGAGAGAGAGAGACAGACAGAGAGGGGGGGGGGTGATAAGGGGCAGAGGGGGATAATGGGAAGTTCGGGGGAAAATTCGAGGGGTGGAATTATTGTTTTTGAAGATTTGTGAAGGGAGATGAGGATTTGAGGGAGGAGGTGTGATGGTGACGGGTGTAAGCGGTCATAGGGAAGATAGTTAAGAGGAAGTATAAGATAAAAGGCCAAGAGGCGAGTGGTGAGTAAGATTTTTGTGATGTGGAAAGATAGGGAGAGGGAGGCAAGTTTATAAAGAAGACGGCATGTGGAGCGAGAGGGATAATAACAGGAGCTTAGGGAGATGATGAGGGTGAGGTTCGAGAGTGAGTGAAATTCTGGAGGGATATGGAAGGAGAGAGTGCGAGGCAGAAAGAAAGAGGAGGAGGAAGATTATCGAAAGGGTAGAGACATAATAGGAAGATAAAGGCTAAGGGGTGATGAAATAAGGGATAATAAAGGGAAGAGGGTGGTGACAAAGTTAAAGGAAGGAGGTAGTAAGAGGGGAACGACTAGTATGGTGGTAGTGAGAGGGGAACGAATAATTCAGAGGAGCATTCGAGTGGTAAAGGATGGTTAATATATTATGTAACACATTTTTCTTTAAATATAGATAATAATAACATTGTCGCAATGTTCAAAAGAACAAAACTGCCTCCGTTCGAGGATAAACATCCTTTTCTATATTTTGTTTCTAGCAGGAAAGTTGCAAATAAGGTGTTCCTGCAATTTATAATTATCTTGACACTTGACGGGATATCGATATTCTCTCTAATGCTAATAACATCGATGAAATTGAATTAGCGAATTCCACTTTCACCATGCATCCTCCTCGAATTTCCACCATCGAGCCGAGTACAAAGCTGAACCTTTTTCTTTTCTTCTACAATTTGATCACCTTCACTCCTCGGGACTCCATCGTATCCTTAGTAGGTAAATGACCTGCACCGGGTAGTAAGTAGTCCGATGTTGGGAGAGATAGCTGAGCAGATAAATAGCAACTGCAGCGAGTAAATTTAAACGGCGAAAAGCGATCGCTTCATAAGTCAACGCCAATCAGTGGCGCGACCGAGACCTTCTTGAAAGATGTGGAAAGGGAGGCGGCGAATCGAACAAGAGGGATCGCAGGACGTTGTGTATAAGACAGCAAGGATTTTTTTTTTCGAAAATAAGGGAAGAAGTAGAGGAAAAAAAGAAGCAGAAACTGAAGAAAGAGAGACAGAAAGCAGAAGAATGAAAGAATAGATGGACACGAAAGGAGGGAAAGAGAGAACAAGTAAAATAAAGAATATAAAAAAATAAGGAAAGAGATAAAGAGACCTGTAGGAGTAGAAAAGACTAGTTAGAGGAATAAAGATAGAACAAAAGAGCAAGGAAGGAAGCGCATAAGGAAGAGGGAAAAGGATGGTTGAAGATGGAAGGAGAAGAGTGCGGATATAATGGGACAAAGCTTTGAATCTGGAGACGTGCCGCCTGCCTTCGCTATCGGCGATCTGCTGCATCGTATGCAAATCTTTCTCCTTATAAATACATCAGCCTCCGCGGATCTTAGGTGCCTAGCTTCTTCCATGCCTTTCCCCTCCACCCTCCACGATTCCCGATCTTCTTCTTTTTCTGTTGCTGTTACTCCATCTTTTCCACCTACCAAGAGGACTGTCACGAATTCAGAGTGATACACCGTGCATCATTCCTAGTTCAGACTGAAAAAAGTGAGGCAGCGAAAAAAAGAGTAAAATGAAGAAACACTGAGAAATTCCAAGTTAGATTTGCGAGAATTGAATCTGTTTGTCGAGAAAGGCTGTCAGGGGAAACATGGCTCGAAAAAGGTTTAATCGTTTGAAAGGTGCTTTAGAAGGGACAGAAAGAGTGAGATAATCAGTTGCTGGTCGTATTTAAGGGTGTTAAAGTGTTTTCTATAAAGAAATTAAAAAACTATAAGGATTTAAATATAATCAAACTAATATTTTAAGTTTCATCATTCGAGGGGTATTAGAATAACTAGTAGTCGTGCGCGCGCCTACTGATTTTTGTTATGAAAAAGAATAAACCAAATACTTATTTTTTCTATGTTATTTATATTTAATTAATGTTACAAAATATTCGTAAAACATAATTAGAAGGCACTACAGGATGATGTTGAAGCTAAAGGAGTAATGGATTTCTCATAATTTATTTGTAGGTAAATTCTGTCACCGTTATCATCTTGAAAAAATTGTGAATATAATTATAATTCAATTTATTATAATCGGCTCTTAAATTTGTTTAACACTTAAATTATTTATAAATTATATTGGCGTAATACATTTTTTATTTTATAAATTAAAAGAAATGTTATTTATAAAATAAATTGTGAATTATTCGTTTTAACATGTATATGAGCATATAAATTTCAAATTGATAAATGCGGCGAATAATATTAATTTTCATTATTATATAAGCTTTACAAAGTTTAAAAAAATGAATGATACATAGAATAGTGGCAGTAATTACCAATCTTTCAGTTTTCAAGAAATATGATAACAAATTTTTCAATTGTCTATTTGCTCCGCAATTATTGCTGTTTATACTCTATAGTAATCCATTCGCCACTAATATTTTATTATGCATTGAGAGATGTGGTGAATTTTTTTCAAGAAAAATTCATTTTTTAATTTTTATCATAAATGATGCACGTTATTACGAAAAAGTAAAATGTATTTTAGTATAACTTTTTTTTACATTAACATTTTTGTGTGAACATTTTTATCGTATCTGTTGTTTACGTCAAAATGATTAAATTCTTTTATTATAAGAAGAAAATTATCCTGTCGATAGAACTTTCCAGGCCTTTATAAACGTTACAGTATCTTTCTTATTAAAAACTAAATTAAACAAAAACTTTTCAAACAATATATTTTTTTCCCCTCTGCGAAAATCTGTCAATTTTCTACTCTTCAAAAAAGCTATAGTGGTTGATAAATTCGTGTTTTTAATTGGAAAATAGTGTCTTTAGTGTCTTTTTTTTCAAAATAGTAGCAAAACAGCGTCATCGCTTGAAAAAAGTGTCAAATATTGTCAATAGTGTGTTTTGAGCCCGAGTGCATTAAAGTCTTTAAAAATAGTTTATAATATTTTAAATCATATCAAATCCTATTAGGTTACCGAAATAAATTAGAAATTGCTTGAAATCTTTTGATATACCCTAAAACCTGGCATAGGTCCTATTAAATCGATCTATATTTTCGAAATTTTAGAAAACTCTTCGATACAATACCCCATTCAAATTTTGTCAAATCTCTTGAAAATGCTTTAGAATCTTTTTAAATACTCTAAAATATTTCAAATCCTCTGAAACCAATTGTACATTCCTTAGAATCTTTTGAAATACTGTTAAAGTTATATCCTATATAAAGCTATATCCTTTCAAACCTTTGGAAATCAATTGAAACATTTTAAAGCTCTTGAAAATGCTTTAGATCTTCTAAAATACCATAAAATAATTCAAATCCTATGAGTAACATTAAATTACTGAAATCAATTCAAAAATTCATAGGATCTTCCAAATACCCTAAGATATTTAAAATCCTTCACAATATTTTAGAACACCTTGAAATTTTTTTAACTCTTTAAAATCCCTTGCAATTTTTAAAAGCACCATAAATTATTTCCAATCCTTTGAAACTCTTTCAAATTATTGAAATCCTTTAAATCTTTAAAAATCACTTGAAACTTTTTAAAGCTTACGAAAATGTCTTGACATCTTTTAAAATACTCTTAAAGTTCTCACATCCTTTACCGTTTTTTTAAATTCCTCAAAATTATTGAAATCTCTTGGAAATGCTTTGGAGTCTGTTAAAATATCCTAAAATATTTCAACCCCTTTAAAATCTGTTGGCATTCATTGAAATTATTGACATCTCTTTCAAATGCTTTGGATTCTTTTCAAATGCCCTAAAATATTTCCAGTCTTTTTTTTTCAAATTCCTTCAAATTATCAAAATAAAGAAAAAATTCCTTGGAATCTTTTAAATTACTCCAGAATATTGCAAATCCTCTGAAATCAATTAAAGTACTGAAATCAAATGAAAAATCCTTGGAATCTTCAAGAAACCTCTAAAAGTTTCCAAATTCTTTACATATTTTTGAAATCCCTTCAAATTGTTTAAATCTCTTGGAAATACCTTGGATTCTTTTGAAATATATATACCATTAAACCATTTCCCTTTCAGGGTAGGCGTGACACTACCCGATTCGAGTAGTGTTTCTAGGTTTTTCTTGTAGTTATAAATAACTACAAGTGTGGGCTCACCACACCCACGATGTGCCAACAGCACTCATGTCAGTATTCTTGAATGGTCACCCATCCAAGTACTAACCGCGTCCAACGCTGCTTAACTTCAGTGATCTGACGAGAACTGGGTTTTTCAGCGTGGTATGGCCGTTGGCAAAAAAAATTGAAAAATTCAACAAAATTGAAATACCCTAAAATATTCCCAATCTTGAAAAATTCCTTAAAAAATCCTTTTGAATCAATTAAATTACTAAAATCGGTTGAAAATTCCTTGAAATCTGTTAAAATATCCTAAAATATTTCAATCCCTTTAAAATCTGTTGGCATTCATTGAAATTATTGACATTTCTTTCAAATGTTTTGGATTCTTTTCAAATGCCCTAAAATATTCCCAGTCTTTTTTTAAATTCCTTCAAATTATCAAAATAAATAAAAAATTCTTCGGAATCTACTGAAATTCTTTGAAATATTTTCCCACAATATATCAATTTTAAATCTTTTAGAATCAATTGAAATTTTTTAAATCCTCTGAAATCCTATTAAGTTAGTGAAATCAATTAAAAATTCTTTAAAATATTTCATAATAAGTCAAAATATTCCAAATTCTTTGAAATCTTTTGAAATTCCTTGCAATTGTTTGAAGATCTTGAAAATTCCTTTTGGATAAAAAAAACTACCTTATAGTCTTTGAACTTCTTTAAAATCCCTTCAAATTATCAAAATCAATTTCTTAAAGTATCGGTGTTTTTTTTAATAGCAGTGCTCATTGAGAGCTTAAAAATTCTTAATTTGAACATCTTCTTAAATTATAAAATTTTTGATCTGTAAACATACACAGATCTCTGATTATTCGAATGTGTCACTATAAGGAAATGGAGATTTCAATCCTATGGGGAAAGTAGAACTGAAACGTACACGAGTTTCACAAATGATATTTAATATGATAAATATAATTAAATCATGATAGAAATCACAGTTACAGAGCGTAAAAATGATTAATTTGAAAATTTCTTGTTTGCGTAAACAGTTTAAAAACAGACTACCATCACAATTGAGGTTATGGTTCATTACTTCTTTTACAGACTTTACCGTGCAACGGTTGGCAACACTGAGCCGCGCATTACCAAATACGAAAAAACGCGTGACGTATTATTATCGAACTCGAACTAAGTGATCCCGAAAAGACCACCTTGACATGCGCATGCTTCGATAGAATGGCGCTTATTGGTTCTAGTTCGCGTCCTCATTGGGAATTCAAATACGGGCGCGTACTACAGCCAATCAACTATATTACAATTCAAACATGCGCATATAAAGGCGACTCAGTTAGCATCACTGATTTCAAATGCAGCACCACACACAGACACACACTACTGTTGAATATGAGCGGCCTACAGCAAGCAAACGTTACCACCGTGTTACTCTCGAAAATCGTCAGAATCGAAAACGACAATATCGTTTAGAGATTTTATATTAAGGATTATTATCGTACCTTTGATTATCATGTATTTCATCTCTAAATATAATATAAAAAACTTTGTGGCATATTTTGAACAGTTTGGATCGCTACTTGAGTTGCGGGACGAACTTCTAAATAATTTTTTGAATCCTTGGTTTTAAAATATTCATCTTTCTTTGTGATTATTATCTTTGGAACTGAAAAATAATTATACTATAGAACAAGTACGTTTCTTTTCTTATTTTTATTGTATATCGACTGTTCCATACAATATGCAGTCAATTTCGGCTGAGTCCATAACAAAATCAGATTTTAGTTGTTCTGTATACGGAATCAATTCAATTCTTATCGATTTTGACATATTTTGACTTTTGTGATGGAATAAACAAGAGCAGACCATCCTGCAGCACGTAATAAAAATTTTATGGAAATTTCTGTAATATTTTCTACTGTGTAGAATTTATTCTTATTTATTACGTGCTGCAGAAAGGCATGCTTGCTTACTTTATACAAAAAAATGAAATTTTCAAAAAATAGACTTGATTTCAAATACAGAAAAACTAAAACCTGGTTCTTTATACGGAATCACCCGAAGATGATTCCATATTGTATGGAGCAGTCGGTATAAAAACTCATTAGTTTTCACATTTCTATTAGAATTCCATTATGGTTCAACCTATATTTATTTATTTCGATAAAACGAAGAGAAAACAGGAGCAAACGATATTAACAGGGATGACCCGTGTCTTAAATCCTCTGGTGCATGCGTTGATTGGCCCACTAGGGGTTTTGTCATGGCACGTGCTATATTTTCTTTTCTGTAATTCGCGCCACGTGCGTCCGTATATAGCTTCGATTATGGCGTTTAACGATTGGACGCTTCGCATTTGAAAGTGACTCAGTGCTAAACGAAATCTACGGATTTAATTCACACAACAAAACCCAGCGTTAACTTCTTATTTGTATTTATCGATTTAAAATTGTCTATGCATGATAGTACTTAGGGGTTGTACATAAACTACGTTACAAACTTTAAGCTATTTTTGACACCTCCTCCCCCTTCGTTGACGACCGTATTATTATATTACCCCCCCCCCCCCCTTCCTCCACCGAAAAGAAACGTTGCCAAAAATTCTCTTGGAATAGGGGAAAGAGGGGGATTGTTAGCAAAAATAGGAGAATAATAGAAGAATAAAATCTTCTCAATAAAATTAATGTGAATACCATATTGATTTCAATATCTAACACTTTCAAGTTCTAATATTTCAAGATTTTCTACCAAAGAGATGAATTTTCAAACCAAATTTGACTTTTTCAAGTTAACCTTTCCAACATTTCCTTCCAAAAATAATTTTGTTTACCAAAAATACAAATTTTCAACAAAATAATTCAATTTTTGACCACAAAAGGCGACTTCATCAAAGTAGTTCAATTTTCAATCTAAAAAGATGCATTTTGAAGCAAATTGTCGAATCTATTAAGAAAAAATCTGCCCGCTTCGCGGGCACATTCTCATGGCGCGCTTCGCGCGCGGCTCGCTTCGCTCGCAAGTTTGAGCGCGCCTAGGGCGCGCGACTGTTGGATCTCGCGCTTCGCGCTCGATCATATATTTATCTCGCGCTTCGCGCTCGATTATGTGTTCACCTCGCGCTACGCGCTCGGGCGTATTTGCATCGCGCTTTACGCTAGGCTCCTCTAGATTTTTGAACTTCGTGTTCGACATCGATGAAAAGAAAAAGTTTGTTTGCAAATATTATAAAATTATCAAAACCTCTACATATTAAGTGATTGTTAAATTTATTTTTATTTTAGACTGAAAAGAACTTTATTTACTCAAGGTTCTATCGACCTTAAGGAACACATTCTCATCCAGACACTCGCGCTTCGCGCTCGATATTTGATTCGAAAATCATTTGAACCGTATGATAGAAACAAAAAAGTTTGAGCGCACTTACGGCGTGCGATTTGGTAAATACACTGAGCGCGCACTTACGGCGTGCGATTTGGTAAATACACTGAGCGCGCACTTTGTGCTTCGTATTATATGTTCTTCATATACAAATTACTAAATTTGTATTTGATTTCAAATGAAAAGTAATGATATAATTCAGGCGACAAATTTTATTAGTTAACATTTTATTTTAGCTTGTGCCGTTCATCAAAAAAGTTAAATTTTTCATTTTGAATATATTTTACCTTATATATATATTTATTTATATATATTTACCTTGCATTGTTTTTTCAAAAATTTGATTTTTTTTACTGTCAATGTTATTTTCACGAATAAAACGAAAACCACGCATCCTATCGAAACATGAGTCACAATAAATTTGTACCTCTTCCTTGGATGAACAAATTTTGTTTCGGTCATTTTTTCGTAGCTGGTAATATTCGTCTGAAAATTTGATTTTTCTATTTTCAATGCTGTTTTTTACGAATAAAACAAAAACTACGCGTCATATCAAAAAGTGAATGATAAGAAATTTGTAGATCTTTTTTAGGTGCACAATTTTGGTGAGATGATATTTTCTGGTATCTTGCATAGTTTTACAGCAAAATGGCTTTTTTGATTTTTCATTAATTTTTTGTGCGATCAAAATTTGAATTTTTTATTTTTCGAAAAATTCAAAAAGTTGTTATGAAAATATTATATGGTGTTCAGGAATCAACGTTTTTCTCCTCTTGACTTTTTTTCATATCGTGCGTTTTTCGGCTTAAAATGTTCATTTTCGTTTGTTTTTTGGAATTTTGAAAATGCTATAACTCCAGTAATTTTTTTTTTATCACGAAAAGTCATAAGAATATTTTGTTCGTCATTTTGCGTACTACTAATAACCGTACATAGAATTTTCAAATCTTCCAAAAAAGTGGTCTCAAAAATTTTCAAAATGTGCTCACTTTTTGGATTTTCATCCAAAATAGCTGGTTAACGAACTCGTTCTCTATTTTTGGGCCATAAAAAAGTGTGCCAAAGCTCAATCAAATCTGATCATTCTTTCGAAAGTTATCGTGGCTACAGACAGACAGACAGACAGACAGACAGACAGACAGACAGACAGACA
>CAKNYM010052103.1:37653-75919 GCA_932195095.1 Andricus curvator
AAGACAACGACAACGACAACGACAACGACAACGGCAACGGCAACGGCTACGACAACGACAAAGACAACGACAACGACAACGACAGACAGACAGACAGCGACGTAAAAACTGTTTTTTCTGACTCAGGGGGCCTCAAAACGTCGACATTTGATGGAATCCGCGAAAGTCATTTTTCACATAAAACCAATACTTCCTCATTATGATGAGAATGCAAAAATGTATCAAATATATATATATATATATATATATATATATATATATATTATTCTTTAAAGATTCCCTAACTTTAAATTTTCGAGCTAGAGTTGAAAGAGAACAAAAAACAATAACAGTACTTATAAAAATGGTTAAATAAAAAATGTCTTTGATGGTATTGTAGAATTCTACCACACTTAAAATATTATTAGGTTCAAATTGAAAAATATTGCAAAAAAGGTCGATTTAAGTCGGACCAGAGTTGTTACATAATAAAAACATGTAAAATATTAACATGTTCTTATATTGGCTTAAAGCTAAAAAAAATCATGTTTACCATCAATTCATACGCAGATCCCGTAGGCAATGTGTGTTGGTGATATAAAATCAGAAAGAGGCTGTTACTTGAACGGTAAATTAGGTTACGATTTTACCTGCAGTTCCTTACAAAAAAGGGCCGTCTTAGGAATCACGCATCTTATACATTAGAACACTAAAATTTATAAACAACATAAAGACTATCAAAAAAATCATACACTAAGAAAAAAAATCTTTGTTTCGAAGAAAATTTCTTTAAATCAAAGAAAAATACTCATTGGCGCTTAGTCAAAGAAAAATGTTGATGCTTGTAAATTGTGTCTATAGGACCTTATTTCAGCAGATAGTGTGTTCCAAAATTGTTGCGCATGTGCAGTTTGAAGATGACTTACTTCAGGCACTACTGAAAAAGTTGCGCATGCGCGGTTTCGATGTTAGGTACTTTAGAAAAGGATCGCGCGTTGCCTGAAATCGCTACAGAGGGTCTACCCTCTGTCGAAATCGCTGAGCGCTGGCACCATCTCACGCCGTTTCGGAGAAGCCTTCAGTCAGTTTCAAAGTGAGAGACCATTTTGTAGCAGTCTTTGGCGGGAAGCTTCCGAGGTTGTTCTTGGAAAACATACCTCCATCTTAAGTGCGATTTTTGCGCCCGAAATCGATTCATAAAACAGTATTTACAGGCCTAGACGTAATCTGTTCTGATTGGCTAATGAATTTGTAGCATACTTTATCGGACGCTGAGCGATTCATATTATCGCAGCACGATGTCGGTGTCTACACACGATATGACAGTCTAGTAGTTGACGACGATCGTTCGGAGAAGGTTATGAGACCCTAAAATCGCACTTACGATTGCGTTGGGATACAAAATATTGTAGGACACATGTAAAAGTACTTTGTAATTAACGAGAAGGCTACTGAGCATGTATCTATCTACGCACTTGGTAAATATATGTCTATATTCATATATTCAGGAGCACCCGTTTTAGAAGGAAGGCCATTCTTAGGCACCTTTCCCCTACTCAGACTTGTATATGAAAGGTTGGCGTTGAAATTTATAGCATGAAGAAAAAGGAAAAGTAATCTTTTACGTATTTAACGTTTGTTTAATATATTTTCGGGTTGAAACCATATGCATCTCGGTGATGCATTTACCTAGTGCTACTGATAGGGGTAAATATGATACATTTTACGAAAATCCAGTAATTTTCTGCAAAAGCATTAGACGGTAAAGAAAAGTGAACTTGATATGGAGAATGGCCCGTCTAACATTACAAAAGTGTATAACTGTCGCGGAAATAACAAATAACATCGGATGGTCCAGGGAGAAGGTTGTCAAGTAGTTCAAAAAAGGTAAGTGACATAAAATGTAGAACTTACCTTTTCAGAATTACAAATTTATTTATCAATTATTTTTACCTGATCTGGAATCTTTTCTCAGCACTCTGATTTCAGATTACTGAGGGTGAACTCATTGATCGTCCTCGACGGTCCATGTACGATCGGGCCGGGGATTAAAGGCGGACTCTCGACGACACGCCGCGGTCTGGCGATCGAAAAGAGCCGCCGATAAAAAAAAGCATTTGGAGCAAAGCTCAAGGGGGTGGACGATAGGGTCTGGGGCTCTCAAGGAGACACGGGACATGTAGGACGCGGCGTAATCTTGTCGATCAAACAATTAACAATGCCACTGCTCCCCGGTGGAGCCACAGGGATTGGAGGAACTTGAAGGAAGGGAACTTTTGCGAGGAGTCAAGACTAAAGAAGGAAAAGGGGGCAACTCGGCGATCGGATCCTTCGAGTCGGAGATACGAGACCAACGAAAGGAAGGACACCGCCATGTGGATCTCCAACATTGGGTGCTGCTCAAAGGCCACAGAGAGTCCGCGTCTATACGCCGATGCCGACTTCTCCTTCGCGACAGTGTTAGCCGTTAATTATCCGTTAATTAGCTGCCCTTTAATTGACCGGAGACTAAAAAGAGAAGCGTGACCTCCATCGAGAAGAATCGAGAATCCGATCTTAGCGTCCAAGAGCGAAAGGAGATTAGGGGGTCAAATGGGATCATTTCATGAGATACTGTATCAGAGAATTATTTTCGTGGTAAAAAAAAGGAATAAAATGTTGTGTAATTTCTCCTGGTATGAGAATGCTCGGATAACTTTTTATAGACTATGTAAATAATCATTTCTCACTTTGTCTTATGATTAATAAACGGAGCCAATTTCAAAACACAATTTTCGGCCAAAGTCAACCATTATGCAATTTGGAGGCCAATCACTGTGATGTTAAAGAATTCTAAGTTGATGAGCCCAATTACTATATTTCACCATATACCACAGGCTATTTGACCTATGCCAATCATTATTCTATTGTCACTTAAACCTTTACTGACTTTATTATCTATTCGTGTATTCTAGACTTTTTTTTTACGCTGCCAGTGCTTTTTAGAAAGTCTGAAACTTCAGAAATTCTTCAAGTGGCTAATCATTATACCAGGTGCCATGTTTAAAATTTGTTTATTTCTTATTCATTTTGGGGTTTATATTCACTTATTTTGATTTTTGTATCGCGAGTGCAGTCAACCGTATTCCAAATTTATCAAGTTTTATTTTCGTATATTATATAATTCTTTTTTCGATCTCACGCTTTTGATAGTACTACTTCTTAAAGAGTGTAAGTGTGCTCAATAAGTGTATTAGCCCGGGATGTCGACTTGTCATAATTGAACTGGAACTGAATACTGTTGTACAGGATTTTGCAAAACGAAAGCAATTAATAATACGAGTATAGTCAAGGTTTCGCAGGCGAACGACCGTTCTCTCTAGATCCGAAAATTTTATTCATCAAATTAAGGGGTAATTCTATTATCTCGGAAAAAAGGTGATTTTCCAGAATTTTTTTCTCAAGAACTACTTTATAAAATTCAAAAAAATTTCTAGCGTTTATTTATGCTGTCTCAATGTTTACAAAAAAAATCTCTTCACATAAAATTATTATTTAGTTTAGGTATTATTTAACAATAAAGAAAGTGTCTAAAAAAAAGGCATGTCCACTGCGCGCACGATATCTCCAGTCAGCATCATCTGAAACAAAGAAATCAGAAATTTTCTTTATTAGTATGACCATAGCTCTGGAGTGACGAAGCGGATTTCTTTTATTTTGCAAAATAACAAAATGGCGGCAGTTTAAACAAAAAATTTCCAAAAATCGTGTTTTTTTGCTCTTTTTCTTTGTTAATTTACCTATGATAAAATTAAAAATTCTAAAAACCGCTCCTTCACTCTGTAGATATTTATATTTAGAATAAACGTAGAAAATTTGAAAGTTATCGTGTAAAAACTTTTTGAGAAATCGCGCGCGCAGAGCTCAAAAACGTTGTTTCGAGAAAAACGCGTTTAAAGTTTTCGGAACATAAAAATTGTAAGAAAATGTTACTTACACTTAATCAGCGATCCCTGCTCCATTTAATATTCCTTCTGCTTGTTTGAATGAATCCTCCTGATTTGATAATCTCTTTCACTTTATATCTAACATTTTCACTAAACGAAACTGCACAAAATGAAACAACGCTACGATGTTTACAAGCACTCAGCTCTCTAAACGCTTTTGTTCCAAGCTCTCAAAAGTATAAAAAGACTCCGAATTTCTGTGTGAAATTTTGATAAGATATTTCTGGGCGCGACTTGATGGCTTATACTTTTCACAAAAATACTCTCCATCAGTGATGAAATATTAAATTATGGAAGTTGTTGTTTAAATACTCTGAACGTTAGTGTTTCAACTTTGTACAGAATTGGATGTGTTGAAAACGAATAACGTATCAAAAGTTTAAATAATATTGAGAATTAGAAAAATGTGTTCAAAAAATCTAATTTATATCTATAATTGATCACATTTCTGAAGGGACTTTTTTGAAACACTTTGAAGTATTTAACAAATTTGAGGAGACTTCCTTAGCTTACAAATCTGAAGATTATAAAAGTTTTCTCAAATATTTTGGAGTCGGCTAATATCTTCTGTTCGGTTTTAGAGTTTGAAGATATAAAATTTTGAAAATTCAAATAAGTTTACCTTTGGGACAAAATATTATAGCAAATTACAATTTCTTGAAAGTGACGCATGCAGGAACCAGAATCGATAGGTTACTACAAAACACTGAAGAATTGCCATAAATTGAAACAGGGAAAGATAAAACTTTTCTGGTGGAAAAATTCACAAGCGATTGAGTACATTCTTTTTTGTTGCGTATTTTAATGAGCCAGTTTAATAACTATTGTGTACAAAATAGACTGTGCTATAGGTGCATCTGATAATCCAATGGAAATGGCGATGGACTCAGCATCATTTAGCTTTCCCTGGTTATTCTGATTAAAAATAGTTCATGAATCGTATAGAAAATTATCTGAGATACATACTTTATTCATTTTATGAACAAATAACATTACTTAACGCAGAAAAAAGGAAAATTTTCAGTATAAGTATTACATTTTTTAATTTTGTTAATATCTCCAATTGTTAGATACATTTCAAAAACCTATAATGACCGTCGAATTGTTAACAAAAAGGGAATATTTCAGTAAAATTCATTCCTTTGTTTAAATTATTTGAATGTTTGAAATATTTGAATACATTCAAATACTAAATCTTTGGGTACAAAATTTCTAATCCTTAATTTCCCCCTGAAAAAAGTCTAAACAAGTGAGAAAGTATGATTTTTGAAGTACTGTTTACGTTTATTTACAGCACGTCTTCAGCTAACTGCGTATCAGTCAATGTACGTTTCTTCACATACCAAACCACGTTATACTACAGGGGATTCGGTGTACATGGATAGTCACTAACTATCAAATAAAGCCAAGGGATTTAACGCGAAACTGGGAGAGTCACGGGGTGGTTCTTATCAAGTTTGAGAAAAAATCTTTGGCGATGTTTGTTGGATTCTCAAGGATGAGAGACCACGGAAATTCCAATCGACCAAGATGAAAACAATCAATGTAACCCCACTGATAGTTATGTACTCTTAATTACGGTCAGAGCTCTCCAGAGAGATTATCACGTTAAAAATTTCAAACAAAGGTAGCCTTTGTTGACATTGACGTCGTGAACTTGGCACTGGAGGCAAAATGATGCCGACATTCGCTATTCTCCATGCACACATACTTTAATCTTGCAGAATTCTGTATAAGTCTTATAATTGACTTGAAATCTTTTGAATTCTTTTGAAGATCATCGAATTCTCTTGAATAACAAAGGCCAACAATTCTCAGAACCAGAGACCAGACCTAGTATACCCGAAGGCTTTTGCTGCGCTGAATCCGAATCCGACCTCAGAAAAATTCCAGCACCTTTTTGATAGGATTTTTCGTAGAAATCTAATCTATGTTTACTTTAAAGCGCTTTAACCTAAACAACCGCAACTCGTACCCCTGTCTCTGGGACAGTCGCGCGAGAGATAAGCATTGGGTAACCAAAAATTGGCCTGAAAGGGCAGAATGGATAGTTCGTGGTCATAACGTGATTCATGAAAGTCTTGTTGATAGAAAGCGAGTATTGCTGCCACCACTCCACCTAAAATTGGGTCAGATGAAACAATTTACCAAAGCTTTGAATCCCGAAAGTAAATGTTTCAAATACATTCGATCTACATTTCCTAAATTGAGTGAAGAAAAAATTAAGGAAGGAGTTTTTGTTGGACTTGACATAAGAAGGCTGATGAAAGATGACGAATTCATAAAAACCATGGATCCAGAGGAAAAAAATGCATGGTTGAGTTTTAGAGTCGTAACACAGAAATTTTTGGGAAACAACCGAGATCCAAAATACGAAACAATTGTTTCGACTATGTTTTTTTAGGTGGAGTGGTGGCAGCAATACTCGCTTTCTATCAACAAGACTTTCATGAATCACGTTATGACCACCAACTATCCATTCTGCCCTTTCAGGCCAATTTTTGGTTACCCAATGCTTATCTCTCGCGCGACTGTCCCAGAGACAGGGGTTCGAGTTGCGGTTGTTTATGTTAAAGCACTTTAAAGTAAACATAGATTAGATTTCTACCAAAATCCTATCAAAAAGGTAGGGATCGCATTTTGAAGGTGAAGTTACGGGGCCTCGAAAACATCAAAATAACGGGTTTTTGACCCTTTTAGGTTAGAATATCTCGAAAACTGAGGGTGCTGGAATTTTTCTGAGGTCGGATTCGGATTCAGCGCAGCAAAAGCCTTCGGGTATACTAGGTCTGGTCTCTGGTTCCGGACCTTTGTCAAATTTTGTGGGCCTGTGTAATTCAGGATATACCTTGATTTGCTTTAATTCCGTGAATTCTTTTCAAAACGTAAGATTAAAAATAATTTAACGTTTATTTCAAATATTTCACGAAAATTCAGAAATCTTCAAAAGAATTTAAATGATTTCATGTCAATAGTGCTACCAATAGTGAAGAAAGGCAAAGGGGAGGAGGTTAAAGATTATAGGGGAGTGACACTAATGCCAACTTTGTATAAAGTATATGTGACTGTTTTATCGGTGAGGTTGAAAAAAGAAGTTGTGGAGAAAAAGATAGAGCCACCGAATCAGACAGGGTTTAGAAAAGGGATGGGGGTGATGGACAATATATATGTGTTCTGAACTATTTAGTAAATAAGAGGATTAGAAGGGAGAAAGGGGCAATGGTAGCACTATTCGTGGACTTAAAGGCGGCGTTTCACTCATTAAACCAAGGCGAGATAAAAAAAGTTATCGTGAAAAAGTGGATATGAGATGGATTAATAAAGAGAGTATCGGACATTTTTAGAGAGACAAAAAGTAAGGTAAAGGTAGGAGAGCAAGTAGGAGGTAGTTTCTGGTTGGTGAGAGGAGTAAGGCAGGGATGTCCCCTGAGCCCACTTTTATTTATCATATTAATATCAGACTTGGAAGAAGAAATTAAGAGAAAAGGGTGGGGAGGAGTTAGGATAGAGATCGAAAAGATATATACACTCGCATACGCAGACGATACAGTGTTGGTGGCAGAGGATGAAGAAGGGATGGCGGGCTTAATTACAGGATTAGAGAAATACTTAGATGGAAAAAGTTGAATTTAAATGTAGAAAAGACAAAGATAATGAGGTTTAGGAAAGGAGGAGGAAGAAAGAGAGAATGGACGGGGATATGGAAGGGAATACAATTAGAAGAAGTAAAAGAGTTTAAATATTTGGGATATACTTTGCAAGCAAATAGAGATCATAGAGCTCATATAAGAGAATTGATAAAAAAGCAGCAGGGGTAATGAAACAGATATGGGGAATAGGAAAAAGAATGTTTAAAAAAAATTAGAGAAGAACAATCTGGTTATTTGATACGCGGGTATGGCCGGTATTAGGTTATGGAGCAGAGATATAGGGATGGAAAGAAAGGAAAGAGATTGAGAGTTTACAAGAAAAGTATATAAAGTGGACGTTAGGGGTAGGCTGGAGGACGCCGGGATATGTGGTGAGAGGAGAAGCGCAAAGGGATAAATTAAGTAGTAGAGCGGGAAAGAGGGCATAGAATTTTGAGACGAAGCTGAGGGAGGGGAAGGGAGGGGGGTTGGCGAGAAAGTGTTTAATGGAGGTGGAAGAAAGGAGAGGAAAGGCGATGCAATTAACGAGATGGGAAGAAGAAAGCTCTTTCTCTCTCTCGCTTGCACTCTCGCTTTCGATCGCTCGCTCACTCGTTCGCTAACACGTCCCAAATTGCGCTATCGTTAAAAAATAGAAATAAGGATATAGACATAAGATTTTCTGTAAATAGGTGTAAATAACTGTAAATAGTAAGGATAAGATTTTATAAAACATGAAGAAGGAAGTGTTGTAAGAAATGGAAGTCATGTGAACCCTTAGGGGACACATTATGAATGAAGAAGAACTTGTGCATCCTAATCCAGTAGCAGTTCACCCGTCGACCAAAGTTACTGAATTTGGAAATAGTTGAAAAGAATTTCAGGTATTGAGAAGAATGCAGAAAATTCGAAATAAATAAAGTTATATCCTAAATATTTCAAGAGGATTCATGAAAATCTTTAAAGGATTCAAAAAATTACATGTCAAGTCTAAGGAATCGAAAGAATTCTGCAGTATTAAAAAAAACTAGTGCATCTTAATTCATTAGTAGTTCACCGTTGACCAAACTTTATGTATTTGGAAATAGTTGAAAAAAATTCCATGCTTTCAGAAGAATGAAAAGAATTCAAAACATTTGATTAAATTCTACATTATTCAGGGATGTTCACTGATTATTTGCAATAATGTACGAATTATCTAGGCTCACTGAAATTATTTGTGCTACGCTCGCCAAATTTCGGAGAACCTAGCCTACATTTCCACTTTTTCCATGCACTAAATTTCGGTGAGCCAATATTTTATCTGGAACACGTTTAAATAAAAGAATTGATTTTTTGCAAAGTTATTTCACGTTTCAATAAAACTTGAGCACATCCGATTTACACAGACAAAAACATTCGTAATCGCACTTGTTTTTTTTTTTTTTTTTTGAATGCTCGCAGCTAGGTGAAGTCACCGCAGTAGAGGATATTGCTTTTCGGGGTCGCACGCACACTTTCAAATAACTGTTCACCTACATGCGATTTCAGTGCCCTGCAGTACATAAAATGCGCACCGAAGTCAAAAATATTTTGGGACTTTTCGATTAAAATTTTTTTCTATTCACCATTACAAGCCACGACAATATTCCTGGGACACCCTGTATATGTACTATAGTAGTAGGAAAAATTTAAGTAGGCAATTTAAGAAACATTCGACTCTTCTTATTTATAATAGCATAATATCTTTATTGAATGTTGCTCTGTCCTTTCGGAACCCCTGAGTATACTATTCAACAAATCACTTAAAAGTGGGGAATTTCCAAAATGTTGGAAGGTTGCTCTAGTAACCCCAATACACAAAGCTGGCGCTCGACAGCAAGTAATAAATTATAGACCTATATCCATACTGAACGTTGCTTCTAAACTTCTCGATAATATTGTGGCCGATCGCCTACAGAATTCTTTTAGTAAAATACTTTCTGACGAGCAACACGGCTTTCGTCCAAATCGATCTACCGTTACAAACCTCACAGTTTATAGAGAATATATAACAAAATGTATGGATTCAGGCAATCAAGTGGACGCAATCTATACTGATCTTGCAAAGGCATTCGATCGAGTCAATCATAATCTGTTATTATCTAAACTAAAAGCATACGGTGTCACTGGATCAGTACTTTTATGGCTTAGTAGTTATTTGAAGGAGAGATCTCAGTATGTGAGAATTGGCAATTTTGAATCTGAAAGTTTTTGTCCAAACTCTGGTGTCCCACAGGGCTCCCATTTGGGACCAGTTTTATTCATCATTTTTATTAACGATATTATCAAAGTAGTTAAATTTGTAAACATTCTTCTGTATGCTGATGATCTCAAAATATTTTGTAAAGTAAATTCTACTGAAGATGCTATGCTTTTGCAGCTTGATTTAAATATTATTTGTCAGTGGTGTCAAGAAAATGGTATGTCTCTTAATATTAACAAATGTTGCGTTATCTCATTCACCCGTAGAGTAAACTCCATAGATCATCAATATGTAATTAATGGGTCTCTCCTTCAAAGAACTACAAGCGTTAGCGACCTAGGAGTTACCTTCGACAGCAGGCTTACTTTTGTTAAACAATTTATCAATATTGTCATGAAAGCGACCAAAATTTTAGGCTTTATTCTTCGAGTCTCTAGGGACTTCCGAAAAATAACAACGTTAAGAATACTCTACGTATCGCTTGTGCGTCCGATACTAGAATATGCATCTGTGATATGGTCTCCTTCCCAAGCTGTATATAAGGATAAAATTGAATCTGTACAAAATCGGTTTCTACGAGTATTAGCGTTTAAGTTGAGGATCCCAAAAGAGACAGGTTATCTGAATACTGTATCTGAATTAATAAACCTGGAATCTCTTGAATGTAGAAGGTTTCAGTTAGGACAAACGTATTTATATAAGATACTTAATGGTCTAATTGACTGCTCTATGATACTGCAAGCCATCTCATTTCACGCGCCAACAAAATCGTTGAGACAAAATGTACTATTCGAAATTCCAATCTACAAGACCGAATATGGCTCGAATTCTACTTTGTCCAATATTTGTAGATCATTTAACTCAATAAACAAGTTATCGTATGATGCGGACATTTTTAACCAATCATTGATGGATTTTGTAAAAATGACGAAAGCATTCTTTTATACATAAGCTCACTTTGTTTTTTTTTTGATTTCTAAATCTGTTATTGCGTCCACTTGATCACTCAATACGGCACTCCTCAGCCTTGTTTAACTATTAGTAAACATTTATATAAGTTCGTAACGAATATGAAATTATTATATATTATAGCAAATTATACTTCAATTGTATCAAGGTGTAAACCGTTAATAAAGTAAAATAATAATGGTAAGCATGTGAACATAAGATAAGATATATACGTTTAAAACATTGATCTTTATTCAAAAGAAACTTAATATTAATACAAAAGAGCCTTACATATAGACCATTTTAATTTCGATATTTTGATTTCAAAATATAATTTTTTCGAGTTTCAAAGAATTGTTTATAAGGAATGTGCGACGAAGAGTGTTAGACACCTAAAAGGAAAGATTTTTGATACTCATTAGTTCAAATGAACATCATGCTACTTCTAGGTTGACCTAAAATCTATTTCCTCTCCTACACATCCCTTATTTCCCCTTAAAATACAAATTTCTTGATTCTCGGTAGTGTAACAAGGCTAGAACCAAAAGAGTTTATGGTGACCCCAAAAAGGACTTGATTTAATGGTATTATATTAATAAAAAACTCTAATGAGAATTAAAACCCAACCATTTAACAAATATCTTATTGCTGCATTTTTTAATTATAAGTAATTTTCCACAAGATAAATGCCTGGATGCTTAACTATTGGTGAGTTCTAGTTCATAAGAGTAAGCTACAAAGGTTCTCTGCTGATAATTTGTAAGCATCTACATCACTGGTTTAGGATTCTTGATATGGTTTACAGTAAATATTTCAGTTGTCAACATCGTCCACTATACTATGCTGAAACTTACTTAGGAAATTTATATACTTATACGAACTTTATCTCCAACTTCAAATTCTGCTTTGTTAATTACTTTTCTCACATTATAATTTTCGTATATTGTATTGCATCTCATTTTGATCCAATTTCAAGATAAAATTCATCAACTGGCATCTACTGTGTGATCCTTGTGGCACGGCGATCAGCAGAATATTGTGCAGCAATCCGAACAGTAGACATAGATTCACCTAGACCAAAAAGCTCGCGAAATTCAGTTTCCTTTCTTACTGTGTGTACTGTTGATCCCTCTACTGCAATCTGATGGCCTACATCGTCATATAATGGAGTAACAACACCTTCATTGTCCCATCCATAGATAAAATTCCCCTTTTTTATTAAGGTGGTACGCCTGGTGAACTCCTTGTATTCTCCACGAACAAATTTCCGTACAAAAATTAATGGCTCAAAGTTTGGTAGACAGTGCAATATTCTGACAGGAATCATCTCTGAGTCCTGAATTCTGTGTTCTTGTCCTGCGAGTGATTGTACTTGATGATTTTCCATCTGTGAACTTGATTCTGTGAAAAAAGTAGTAAATTTTCATATATGTATTCATGCAAATTTCGATATTAAAATATCAATTAGAATCTTCACATAGGGGAACAAATGCTACTCTCTTAAAATGAACCAGGGAAATCTCACTGGAAGAGACAGCCAGAAGTGTGACATTGACAATCAGTGAAATTTGTGGTAACCTTGACTCTAAGAAATTTCTTCTTGTAACAGAAGCATGCTTCTTGACACAAATAGAATAGCCTCTTTAAAATTTAAGGTTAACAGAAATTTCATTTGTCTCAAAAAGAATATTTTTGCAATAGACATTATCCTTTTTCGACAAACTTCACCTAATCTTGCAGCCAAACGTCAGATTGTTAATAATATTTTGTTATTGCTGATTCAAATAGGCAATCCACAATTACAACATTCGGTCTGAATAACGTCCTTTTAACACCCGTAATAGAAATAGTTGACAATTCTTTTTTTATCAAGTTTGTTGTAATAACCTGATTCCTAATAATGTACTGCTATTTATTTATTTGTATTTGAAGTTAAGTTTCTGATTGCAACTAAATGAAGAAAATCATCCGAGAATTTTGAGATTAGAATTTCGTGGGTCTTCAAAATAAAAATTAAAGATCGTGATATCCCAGTATAAAAGACATGTTCTTGCTGAAAATCCGAAAAAAATGAGAAAATATTTTTTTCCGATTTAAAGCTAATAAGTTCAAGAATTATTGATACTAGGTTGACAAAAATTATTTCTACGTTAAAATTTTATCTAAATTTTTTTAAACATTAGTGTATCGGAAAATGATATTTCGAGAAAAATCTTTCATCACAATGTGTTTTGAATTTTTAAGAATTTTACATGCAATAAACGCATTTTCGACAACAGTTTTGGTCATATACTTCTGTACTGTCATCCTTCAACTATGTTAAAAATTAGGACTAACTAACGACTTTCAAACACCCTTTGTATAATGACTCAAAGATTTTTTGATTTTGAATTAATTTGGTGTTTTCAATTGTTGAAGATTTTCAATATTTGTGAAAATCAATTTAGAAAATCTGCCGGCTGTGCAGGCACATTCTGATCTTTTTAAAAGTAACAATTTGTATTCTAGCCTTCTGATTTGTGTCTCGCGTTTTTTGACTGAAAATTTGAATTTTTGATGTGTCAGTAGCATTTACAATGTTTAGAAGAAAAATGGTGATTTTTATAAAAAAAATGGTTCAAAACGTTTTTGTAGGTCTTTTCGAAAGCAAAAATTTGTTGTATGGATTTTTTTCCTACATAGCATCGCACAGTTTGACCGGAAATAGTACCTTGTGTGACTAGTGTGAACTGACGGCTTTTTTCAAACGAGTGCAATGTTTTTGTAACGAGTCGTAGGTGACGGCGCATAGGCGCTCTAACCGGTCACATTTTTAAATTCAATAAAAATTAACAAAATTATATGATCTGCAAAATGTTTGAAAATAAAATTTTTGCAACAGATTAGGCAATTTGGAGTCGATATCAAATAAATGTAAAAATGATTTAAATGGACATTCTTGAATTTGGAAAATTCAAAAAGGTTAGATGATTTTCAAGAATATGAAATTGGGGCCCAATTGCAGAATAGGAGCGTCATCTCTGTTTTGGCTGGAAAATTTTTTTTCCGGCAACAAACTATTAGAATATTTCATTGAACGATAAATGACGCGATTGGACAAGGCAAAAGATTAAAATTATTGTTACTTTTATTACTACAATGTCTCGGATATGGGTCTGTCACGATATCGGAATGATCACATTTAACTCACCGTTTAGGTGCTTTTAAACATCCGTACGGCCAGAAATATTGTAAATAGTTAAAATTCAATTATTTAACCATGGATTTCTGATGAGGTTACTATGACTAGTGACGAAACGTCAAACTTTATTAAATCTTATTTGGTCTGGAGGTGTTGTTAATTTTTCTTCTATACAGGGTGATTTACACTTCATCATACACTTTGTATATACAGATTCCTTGTAAAAAACCAAACAACAAATTGCAATGGCAAAATGTTGTACGCTCAATAGTTTTTAAACTATTGATAATTGCAGCGAGCCAATAGGAGGTTGTTATTCTCGCGCGTTCATGAGCATCTTGCGCGAACGAGCTGTTGATGTCTTACTTCAAGTTAGTATGAGAATGCCTGTTCAGATTGTATAATTTCCCCTCCGTTTATTTTTGCAGAAGGTTTTGACTCTTTGGTGCAACTTCACACATAAACGAGATTCGAAAATTATCAAGTATCTTTCACTGGCAACAAAATTGCAAAACATTTCTCGAGGAGTTCATTACCTAAATTAAATGCATAATTTGCTTTGAATTCTGTAGAAGACTCCTGAATTCTTTGCATTCTGCAAAATTAGTCAAGTTAGATCGACTGCTACGCTAGCGGTGAATGAAGCTGAACTTGTTTTTTGAATTCCACAGAATTCTCCCGAATTCCGTAGAATTTCCTTCAAAATTTTTTCATGATAATTTAACCAGTTTTTAATAATTTTCAAGCTATGAGAATACAAATTGAATTATTTGGTATTTGAAAACTTTTAACTTCTCTAAATTTACTAATTATTTACCAATTATTCAAGTTATGTCGAGGACTTACATAGCTTCCAGCGAGTGATGATGTAATCGATTCTTGAATTCCACAGAATTCTTTAAAATGCCCTGTAACATTTTTGAATATTTAAAATCTTTTTGAATGTCATCGAATGTTTTTAAATGTAAATTTCTAAATCCAATTCCGGGTAGTATTTCGAATAACGTAAGAAATGAAAGAAGGCCCTGCTAATGTAGAAACTTAGTAAATTTTTTATAAACGTCTAGTTTTTTGACTGAAGAATTAAAACAAGGGATTTTATTTTTTTAAGACAGATGACGGTTTGTCGTAAAAACGCGACCAAAACAGTCTGAAGCCTCAGTTAAAAAACTGTCCAAAAATATTTGGAACCTTCTTTTCTCGACATACTTAGCAATTTCTTCAGAAGCTCATGAGATTCCTCCATCAAAACCAGACTCTTAGTTGGATTCTTCAGGTGAAAAATTACCTAAAAAGCTTGCGAAAGCGATGTCATAAACATTTATCAGATGTAGTTCATTATGCCTGTGCATGATGAAGACGCGATTGTGAATAGTGTTCTTGAAGAACCTTCCATTGGTATACGGGGTCTTGCGGCAATGCATGGAACAAGTTACAGTACTTGCCAAAGGGTGTTGAAAATGAGTTATCTCCATGCGTATCACTTTTTAAGAGTGCAAATGTTGCAACAAAATGACTTTCCCAGACGTCTACAATTTTGCAACTGGTTGCTAGGACGACATGCCAATGATCCAAATTTTGTAAAGAGCATTATGTTTACTGATGAATGGACCTTTACAAGATATGGAATTTTTAATTCCCGAAATTGGCATCATTATGGTTTCGAAAATCCTCATGTCACACTTCCAACCAGAAATACTCAGAACCGATTCAGTATAAATTTATGGTGCGGCATTGTGGAGGAACATGTGGTAACCTTTCATTTCATGAATACAATCCATTTAGGGCCGGTTCCACCAACCTCGATTAAAAAGTTAATCCTCCGTTAAACCTAGTTACGCGTTCCACCACGTTTTAGCGGCCGGTTAACTCGCGTTAACCACAGTTAAATCTAACCGGTCAAAATTGATCGGTTAAGGCGACTTAATCGTCCTCTAACCTAAAAACGGCATTGTCGTTGTGAAATATGGAGTTTTTGGAAGAAGTTCTGAGATCGTCTGATGACGAAGTCGAAAAAGATGTTTTTGAATTTATATGTGATATATTAATATATCACGAACAAAACATACACCAACATTCACTTTTTTTAGGTTAGTGTAGACACGAGCGTGGCCCAACCTTACCTGGATTTGGCGCGCACGGACATATTGCTTTGCTTTCCATTCGACCGACGGGTAGCCAATCACACGCATGATTTAAAGTAAAATAGGAGCTCCTTCGAAACGACTATCTGGTTAGCTAACCGCGCCCACGAAAAACGTGGTGGAACGCACAACAGGATAACCCAAGCTTAACTATGGCGTTAACTTTAACCCGCCGTCAGTTAACCACTGATTTAACCGAGTTTGGTGGAACCGGCCCTTAATCTTTATTCCTGATCCCTCCGTACATTATTGTAAACTAATTTACACTAGATTGGTCCGTTTGAAATCGAGGGACATTTGAATGGTGAAATGTATGCCGAATTCCTGGAGAATCAATTGCCTGGCCTTCTAGAATATGTACCGTTGAATCTTCGTCAGAGACTCGTTTTCCAACAAGATGGAGCTCCTGCACACAATTCGCTCGTTGCAAGAAGAGTTTTTAATAATATGTTTCCCAATGCTTGGATTGACACACGCGGTCCACTTGCTCAATGGCCACCAAGATCACCGGATCTTACTTCTTGTGACTTTTTTTTATGGAGATTTCTAAAAGAAAAAGTTTATCAGACGCCGGTGCATACCAGGGAAGAACTTCTTAATCGGCTACAAGAAGCATTTGCCTTAATTACCCCCGACATCCTTCGGAAACTGTCAAGCAACATTGTGCGGCGCGCTGAATTATGTGATGAACATGCAGGGCAACATTTTGAACAATATCTAAAATAAACAATTTTAGGAAAATAATTTTTTCATAAATTTTCGTTTTCAGTAAACTGATATTTTAGTGATTTTTCCGTAACGAGATAGATTATGTTTCACATATCAAAAAACTTGACATATTTTTAATGTTGCTTACCTATTATCATAGAAAATTTTAAAATAAATAAATAAAATTAAAAATAAAAAGAACCTAACATTCTTTAAGCTTAGTAGACTTTCTTTCTTGAAAATTTATTAACAAGTCTGAAATAAAAAAATACTTATTCTACCCGAACAAGTCGTTCTTTTTTATTTCTTGCAGAATTTCAGTTACTTGTATTTTAACAAAATTAACAATGACTATAAGATTACAGAATGGAATGAACTTACTTTCGTGATAATTTATTTAGAAGCCTAAATAAGTAGTCTATTTGCTTCAAGTTTTATGATGATTTTAATTTACATAACATTCAGACTCTTTTAAAAAACAGAAAAGACTTCGGTTAGAACGAGTAAATAAAAATTTTATTGAAAGTTAAGTCTGCAGAATTTGAAACAAGATATTCGATTTATGCATTGCATTTTTTTATGAAACTGCAGCTAAAAATGAATTTTGAAGTTGAGATTTGCTATCTGTAATAATTTAGTTTAGATTTAGTTTAGATTTAGTATTTGAATCGGGGGATTCCCTAAACAAGTGGCAGTGATATGTTTAACGAACTTCACGTTGTTTCGAACCTTTTGTCTGTATTATCATTAGAGAATAACAGAAAATATTTAACGTCTTTTCAGACTAGATGGAGCTATGAGAAAAAAATTATTTTAAATAATTTTTTTCTGGAAAAAGATCTTCTCCTTTCGCTTCGCTGGGAAACGAACCACAGAACTACTGGTTTCCAGTCAGGTGCTTTCCCATTAAGCTACTAGAGATATCGAGAGAAGAACTGTTAAGAAATTTTCTGTTATTCTTTAATGATAATACAGATTTCTTGAAAAATTTGATTTGTACCATCTAGCAAAATAATGCGTGTATTTCTGAAAAAAGTTTATTCTCTCGATCTCTCTAGTAGCTTAATGGGGAAGCACCTGAACGGAAATCAGTAGTTCTGTGGTTTGTTTCCCAGCAGAGCGAAAGGAGAAGATCTTTTTCAGAAAAAAATTATTCAAAATAATGTTTCTTTCATAGCTTCATCTAGTCTGAAAAGACGTTAAATATTTTCTGTTATTCTCAAATGATAATACAGATTGCTTTATAAGTTATAGGTGATGATGATTTTTAGTAGATTGCAGTAAAAGCGTTCTCACGTTTAAAACAAAGACAATTCGTCTGATAAAAATGCTCTCAATGGTAGATCTTTTTGAGATAAATAATTCTTCTTCTTAAGATTCTTATCGTAGCTAGCATAGTTTTTCTGGAAAATTTTATTTTTAATTTTTCATAACATTTTCCAAGATTAAAACCAAAACTATGAAAAATGTCTGAAGAAAATTTGTATATCTTTCTTGGATGGACAATTTCTCCAGTTCACATTTTTTTGGGGAATCTCGCATAGTTTGACTGAGGAATTGAATTTTTAATTTTTCGAGAAGCATTTTCGATGGATGGAGCAGAATTGTTCGCCTTAAAAAAGTATGCCAAAACTCAATCCAGTGTCGGAAATTTTCGTTGTGTCGCTCCATGATCTCAAGACACACGAGGGTTTCGTTGGCCTGTTACTGTGATATCGTTGTGCGCTGTGGCCACCCATCTCAGGGTGATGAGACATGGCCATAAGTGTGATTTACCACGGTTCTACTGGGAGCCGGTGTCATTTTCATAAATGGCAGGTGCTCCCAAAGTTAACCTGCTGTGATTGTTTAGCCAGTTTTTTTTAAATGATTGGGGATTTCATAGCATTTCAAGAAATTCTCAAATATATTAAGATATTTATACAACTTGAGAGAATTTTCACGACTTTAAGGTATTTAGAATGATTTTAACGAATTTTTAAATTATTTCATGAAATTTGCACGGCATTTTATGATCAAAAGTCTTCCAATATATAAAGGTATTTTCAAAATTTGAGAGAATTTACAAGTCTTTAGGTTATTTGAAATGATTTTCATGAATTTTCAAATTATTGTAGTGGTTGAAGGGATTTCGAAGAATTTCAAAGAGTGTCGATTCCTCTATTTGTATTTTGCAACGGCCCCATGTGGTCACTTGAAAAAGTACACAAACAAATTTCCAGCACCAGTTTGACATATTACGTCTCAGCGAACGGTCGAATTTTTCCCTGTCGGAAAATAAAATATCAACTGCCAACTAAACCGGTATACCTTAGCGCGATTATTTTTCAATTATTTTTCCGTAAACACACTATTTATTTCTTTTTTTTTCAAAATTAACTCTCAAAAATTAAGAAGAAGCTCTGAACACAAAGGCGGAATCCCAGTGCAATATTAAAATAAGTAATTACTATTAGTGTTGAGAATAAATTAAATTTCAGATTGTAAACTTTAGAAATTGAACTATTTTGCGTGTCGAGGGGGGGGGGTATTCTTTCTATTACATGAATTAAGCTACAATAAAGCACTTTATCCGTTCAATTTTATTGAAAATTTTTTAATTGAAATCGACTTCAATGATTTAAGAGAATTTGAAGACATTTTAAAGTGATTTTTGGGGTGGTGACTTTCTCAGCATAAAATATCAACCAATTGTGACTCTATCGGGTTTCATTCCTTGTCCTCCCCCCCACCCAGTAACAGAAGTTTTGGTGGGACTGACGTTAACACTTGACTCTTCACCATACGACGAATCACTATTTAACTTGGACATGATTTCGACTCGCAAAACAAATTTCGCTCATAAAGGTGGCAGTTGGGTGTACAATCTAAACAATGAATAATACAAACAATAAAATAGCCTCAGAATGGACTGAAACTTTGATTGACGAAATGCATACACACGGTGAACGTAAAGGTCGATTTTCAGGCGATGAATGGAGACTGGGTGTTTGGAATGCTAGAGGAATGAATGATCTTAAGGTAAGAGAACTACGAGAAACTATGCACGTAAGGAAACTAGATATTCTATGTGTACCTGAGACGAAGAAAATATGCTCAAGAGTAGATAGTAAATCACATGGTAGTCAAGGGGTCGGATTGATTATGAATGAGAAAGCAAGACAACATCTCAAAGATCAAGGATATGTATCGCCCAGAATGCTGTGGGTTAGAATGAAGGTAGGAATTAGAAGATTATTTATCATAGCGTTCTACGCCCCAGTTGACAGTGATCCGATAGAATTTAAAGACGTCTTCTGGGACACCTTAATGATACAATAAGTACTTGCGATCATGATGAAAGAATCATTCTGCTAGGAGATGCGAAGGGATGGGTCGGCGTCCAAAGTCAGGGTACAGATACAGAAAGGGTGGTAGGTAATTTTGGGGATTCAAGAAAAAATTATAACGGGGAAAGGTTAGTTAGCTTATGCTTAGAAAAGGGCCTATTTATTACAAATACTTGGTTTAGACATAAAATGATCCACATGTGCACCTGGCGTAAAGGAAATAACCACAGTATAATTATTTCGTTATTGCGTATGAAAGAATAAGAGAACTGGTAAAAGATACAAGAGTCATGAGGGGCTCTGAATGCAATACTGACCATTACCTTCTAGTCTCCAAAATAAACTTAGGACGGGGATGGAGAAGAAAGAGAACCAGAAAAACGAAATAAACGCGAATCAAGATTGAAAATTTACAGAAACCGGAAGTGCGGATAGAGTTTCAGAATAAGTTAAACGAACGCATAGATAATGCAACTTGGGAAGCGCTTATAAGCAATAAAGATATAGAGGGCGCATGTACTATGCTACGGGATATCATTATTAAAACTGCGACTGAAGTATGTGGTACGGCGGTTGTAGGAAGAAAGTCTGGTGATGGATGGTGAAATGATGAAATTGAGGCAGCCCAGCAAGAATAGAAAGAAGCGTACAAGAGAACGTTGAACATCACAGGTCTTAGCGATGAGGAGAGAAATAGGCTCAAAAATGATTACAGACACAAAAATAGGAAATTTAAACGACTAGTCTAGGAAAATAAAGATGAAATCAAAACAGAAGTAGAGACGAAAGTACAAAAAGACTTTGAAGGAAGCAAGAAAATAATATTTAAAAAGATGGAGGGAGGTGAAAGTACAGAGTTTGTCAGCATGAGAAACGGCAAAGGTGAAATGCTATATGATACAGACGGAATAGTAGACGCTTTGAAAAACTCTTTTTAAGAATTATTAGGAGGTGAAGCTATAGGACAACAGAACTGCGACATAGAACATTATGCATCGGAAAACCCAAGTGAGAAAGTCTGTGTCACTGAAGTTAGAGATATAATTAAGAAATTAAAAAACTGTAAGGCTGCTGGTATAGACAGTTTTAGCGCTGAAATGCTTAAATACGGTGGCGAGTACATATCTCACAGGCTGTGCAAATTGATAAATTCATGTATCGAGATGAGGGAAGTCCCAGACGAGTGGAGAGAAGCGATTACCGTACAAGTATACAAAAGGAAGGGAGATAAAAGCAACTGCAATAATTACAGAGGTATCAGCTTATTAAGTACCGTAAGTGGAATATACTCAAAAATACTTATCCGCAGGGTAATGAAAATAACAGAAGAAAAGATATGCGGAGTCTACTTTCAAAAGGGCATATATCCACTTTTTGTTTTTGTTGGGAAACCGAGAAGGACGTTTCACAGCATTTATACAAAGAACTGGTTTTTTTAGGTTACTACATTATTTTGGTCCTAGACCACGTACCAAATTACCAGAAGTTTGGATTCTCATTCTCTCATGATTTCATTATCTCATTATCCAGAGACTGGATGCATGCTCGTTTGGTGGCAGAGCAAATGTTGAACTCACTTTTAATATGGGATAAAAAGCTTTTTTGGGGGAAAACTGAGACACAGGTTGATAGGGCTCATCCTAAAGATACGACCAACGCAAAAAAACAAAAAATTTTCAAAAGTCGATATATGCCCTTTTGAAAGTAAACTCCTTATATGGGAAGTCCAAAGTGGATTTATGCCAGGAAGATCATATACGGATCAAATATTTAGCTTAAGACAGATAACAGCAAAAAGTTTGAAAGTAGGAAAGACAGTTTTTTGTGCGCTTGTTGACCTAGAAAAAGAATTTGACACGGTGGATAGAAGTGAACTTTGGGAAGTCGTCAAAGAGTACGGAGTCAATGGATGGCTCCTACAAGCAATAAAAACAATATATGCAGGTAACGAAGCGAGTGTAAGGGTCAATGGGAAACTGAGTGACTGGTTCGATATTATGCAAGGCGTTAAACAAGGATGCGTTATGTCCTCATGGCTATTTATGATATTTATGGACAAGTGGCTTTCGCAGATGACAAGTTTTTTATGACAGAATCGATCGAAGGCTTGCAAAGAATGTTGAGCAAACTAAGTACAAGCGTAAAGAACATGGGCCTCAAAATCAACGTAAATAAAACAAAAATAATAGTGTTTGAAGGAAAAGGTAAGAAAATAATATGCAACATTGTCCTAAATGATGAGAGATTAGAACAAGTTGATAAGTACATATATCTAGGTAGCTTATTCACTAGTGACTTGAAGATAGATGGAGAGTTAGATAGGCGCATAAACGAGGGTCCGAAGGTTATCGGTAGAGGACGGTCCATTCTCAGAAGTAAAAATATATCAAAAATAGCTAAAATGGCAATACATAATTCTATATTTGTACCCACTGTGTTATACGATAGCGAGACATGGACCTGTCAAGAAAAAGATACGAGTAAAATTAACGCGATTGGCATGAAACCTCTGCGCACAATTTGCGGGAAAACAATGATGGACAAAGTGATAAACGAAATAATGCTCAAAAAATGTGGTGCAAAAGAGACAATAGTTGACATATGGGAAAGCAATCAGTTAAGATGGTTCGGACATGCTGAAAGAATGAAAGATGAACGTCTAACGTAAGAAGTGTATCAAGGAAAAGTAAATGGCAGTATGCCCAGAGGCAGACCACGGAAAGAATGGTTAGAATGTGTGAAAGAGACATTAATCCGAAAAGACATAAGAAGCCATAGAAACAGGAGAGCTTGCATTAAAAAATGCATGGACGTGAAGGAAGCTAGAGAAGTATGCCAGGCAGAAAAGTGTGGCGTAAAATAGTTTATGAAAAGAATGTGAGTGAAGTGAATTACGTCTGAAACAAAAGACCTTGGATACTAATAGGCCCGAGTGGGGAACCTCACATAACAACCTTGTGAAGCTCTTCACTTGGGGAGATCGCTAGAGAGTGTTGCGGAACGAACGTGTTATTTAAATAAATAACACGAAAATTCTAGATCAATCTAAAAAACTTATACCTCCTTTCCAACACTACTAATCTCCAACCGAGCGAGTCCCGCCTACCCCGAAAGGGAAATGGCTTAATGTTCTTATAATAATATATATATATATATATATATATATATATAATGTATGTATGCATATTTTAGTGTGTGGTTGTGTTTTCACCGTGGTTTAGTGTTTGATCAGCACTTCTCTCAATCTTCATATTTAAGATTGGATGGTACTGAGTGTTACTGAACTTTTATTAGCGACTGTTTTCTATATATGTAAACAGAAGGGGAGGGAGTAAACAATCCCACATGCGTCGGATGTGCTATTATATATTAAACTCTATATTGTGTAACTTGTAATTAGAGGCTACCAGATCTTCACCAATGTAACATATTTACAAGCTGTTGCCTTAAAATGGAAAATTTTTAATTATTTATACCGACAATCTATTTTTCCTTAGTTTATTCACATTTAAGAAGTTTCTCTATATTCAGAGAGTGAATAAAGCAAGTTAAAATATATTAAGTGTGTAAATAATGATATGTTATCCATTGTGATGTAATAACTTATAAAAACGTCAAGCTGGTGAAGGAGACGTAGCCTAATTAAAAGACTGATAATATTGCCTTCGTATTGTTTCAATAAAATTTTAAATATTACACAATCGCGTTCTTTTATAAAAATTTTCTATTTATCACGTTTCCAATTTCTATAACGTTTATTTAATTTATATAGAGCTCTAAATAAATTGATCTATTTTCATTGAAAAATTAGTAGTTTTCTACTTCATAAGTAGCGAATATTTTAATTAATCGAATTAGTAATTTTCTACTTATCTTTCTAAGCTCATTTCTGGCTAACACTAGAAAGTTTTGTTATGTGTCTCTTTATCACCTGCATACAAATTTGAAATGGATCGATAAAGATCTCAACTTTTTGTGAAGCCAAAATATTTTCAAAAAATGCAGTATTCTCAGACTTTAAAGAATCACTATTATTATTTTTCCATGATCTGCGTTTTACGCCTAATTTTTAAAAATATAAACCGATATATATATATATATATATATATATATATATATGTCACTCTGAAGTTTCTGGAATAAATAAAAAAAAATAATTTTTCAACGCAATCTTTATTATATCTTGTGAAAATAGTCTCCATTAACATTTATACAGACGTTCATCCTTTAAAACCATTTGAAGACCTGCTATGAAGAACATTATCAGAAATTTTCCGCTTCACCGTTTCTAGAATCTCATTCCAGAAACTTTCAGAGTGACTCATGTATATCGTATGTGATAACTTTATCTAGGAAAAAATCGAAGCATTCAACATTAATCCGAACATTTTTTGAGACTCTGAAATATTTTTTTACACTCAAAAGGTACCTTAACAAATTTAAGATATCTTTATCATTTAGCATGGCTTGATATATGTATGGAAATATTTACGATTTCGCCATTTTAAGTGATAAAAGATTCACCATTTTTTCAGGTGTTTTTTTTAGGTATTTTTTTTAAGTTTATAGAAGTTTCCATAGGCTCAAACAATGATTGGGATAATTTGCGATGCTTTAAGGATTTATTTTAGTTTTTAAAGGCCCTGAAAATAAGATTTTTTTCTCGATAAAATTATTCAGAAAAAATCTTTCAAGACTTTTAGCTCTGTTAAGTCTTAGGATATTCATGGATTTATTTCAAAGTTTCCACACGTCATAAGGGAGTCGAAGTTAAAATTTTCAGTTCCAGCTAGGGTTTGTATTCCAAAATTTGTTATTTTCGACCCACCCTAACATACATACATTAGGTCAAAGTGAAAATGCTGAAATTAATTGACTCAATTTAAGTCGAGATCAAATAAAGTTGTGCTTCTGTATCCGACACAATGACAAAAAACAGCTTTCAAATAGTTTAATATCTTCTATTCGGTGATTGAATTTGAAAATCTTGAACGTTTTTTTGTGAAGAGCGACTATAAAACATTAGAAATAAAAAATCTGAAGCTAAAATATTCAAAAAACATGTTTTTATAATTTAGCCTTAAAATCGTTAAAAAGTGCAAAATTTAGGATATTTAAATGCTTCTAAAAGTAGATATTAAATAAATCGTTTTCCTATGAATGGAATAATGACATGTTTTATTCATTCAAATTGGAGAAATTTCAATTCCGACATGTAAATTGTACAACTTTTTAAGAGAAATGTGCAATTAAATTTTTTAATGTTGCTAAAAATAAAAATTTCCAGAATGTTGAATTAAGGTAAACCGGGGTATTGCCGACACTAACCAAAGAAGGACTCCCAAAAATAATTGAATTTATTAAGCAATCTGAGTAAGAGCGTTTATTTCCGGAAAATCTCGGTCACTGAGGGGCGATGGGTGTCGGCAATACCCCTGATTTCCCTATATTGATAACTGTGCGAGATACGTAAGAAAAACATTTTTATGATTTACTACATCGCTTGATGCAATATACAGATTTTCGAAAATTAAAAAAATTAAACTTTTCAATATATGTTTATCAATCAAAACTCGCCAAACACTTCACGTCGAAAATTTTTAATTCAAAATTTAAACTAGAAATTGAACAAACATATACGAAAATGAAGATGCAATTAAAAATGCACTGAATCATATATTTACCAGTAGAATTAAGAACGACCGCTAAAGCCAGAGCCAGGGTACCAGTAAAGATCCTCATGATTTCTGTAGTACACAGGGGGAGTTGATATATAGAGAATTAATTGAAAAGTGTAACTATACGAACTTCTATTATTTGACAAAACGTTTCAGTATATATACTTGTCGCTATCTCACTCACACTTATAAATTATCACATTCTGAGATATTTGAATTTTATCATCCCCCCCTTTTAAGGTAGAAGACGTAAAATGTACAGAGAGATTAAAATGATTGTCAATATTTGGAAAAATTATAATATCCTATTAGGTTATCAGTTATGTTTGACTTACGTGCCGCATGCTAAAAACCATCTAACCTTGTAAAAATGTCGTGAAATATTCTCTAATGGCAACCTCGCAGAGATAACGTTGGATCAACACAACTTTTCTCTTCATGGAAATCTATAATGCTAATACTTTTTTAAACTGTTTTTATGTTCTCTGAGAATGATGAAATCGCTGATATGCTAACAAAGATTTGAAAATTGTATTTGTAAGAAATTACAAAATAATTGAGGTTAGTTACTTCGTTTCAACCTCAAATTAAAAAAGGAATACTGAATTTGTCAGAATGGAAAGCAGAAAAGAATAAAAGAGTTAGAGAGGCTGGAAAAGCTCACTTAAATAAAAAGTAAATAGAAGTGATGCAGTAGTAAAACTTCCAGAGCCAGTAATACCGAACAGTTTTTAAAGTTTTTGTCGGAACTTAAGCCAGTACAATTTTCTGCTTTAATCCCCGTTAGAATTTCTAAAATTTGATTCGGAAAAATATACGTTTGCGGTTAAGATAAATGTGAAGTAAATAAAATCTTCTATTTTATAATAAATTTAAAGGAGGTTTTTTGGGTTTCAATCGCGTGCAAAACTACGAATCTTGCCGTCGTTTCGTGAACATTGCAGTTCACTTCTTCAGGTCAGCGTGAAAGCATTAAATCTATGATCTTCTATTTTGTCATTTCATTCTGAACTCAATTATCGAATTTTCAACACGAAGCTTGTGTTAATCCAACTTTATTTATGCCTAGGCCTCAATTATATTAGCTTGATATACATGATTTTTTTCATCTTCATACATTCCTAAAGTATCCATATTTTTTTCAATTCAGAACATTTTGAACGTTATGTATCTGAAGAATTACTTAGAAAATTTTGATTTCACAAACTATGCTAATTCTACTGATAAATTTAATGTCGCATTTTACAAATTTCCTATCATTCTTGTAGGAATAGTATTATTAAGTATTAGTTTTTCATCCGGTTGGTTTGCGAAATACATTTGGAATTTATATTTTACTATTAACAATTTAATTTTCCTAATTATTAATATTTAATTTAATTATTCAATTCTAATTATTATTATATATAAGTATGATGTAAATAGTATTTTTGCATTTTCTCTGTCAGTGTACATGGGGATTGGTGGTAGCACACTTGGCCGTACAGAGCGCCGAATTTATTTGATATGGGTAACTGCATTTTTTGTTTGCGGATAATATATTGTCAAATGATTCATACTTGGTGAAGGTTGGAGGCGGAGCACCTTTTCGGCCACTCAATAAGCCTAATAGATAATATAATCTATATGAGGCGCACTTCCGCCGATTGGACAGCATCCACCTGTCAGAGTGTTAAATTTTCTTATTACAGTTTGTATATCTGCTTGCACTTGGATCATTCATTCGAATTATTGAATGTTCTTCAGAAATACATTTAAGCGACTTTTTAGCTGTTGATGCTTTTCTCCACTTTTCGAAATCTGACAATAGACTGATTAAAGTAAAGAACTGGCCTCTGCTTATACACCCTTATTCCTCTCTGTCAGATTTCCGGAGATTTCCTGCACGATATTACATTATATGAAGCAATACATTTCTAGAAGGTTTAACATTATAATGAACACGTCTGGACTCGTCTGAGAAATAACGTTTGCAACGTAAATGTAATGCGTCATTAAAATCACGAATAACTTTGAAAATGTGGACACGAAACATTTAAATTTACTTTACACCAAACATGTTATTCAAAAATTACATACCAGCTCTGAGGAATTTGTTATTGAAAAATCATACTTGCTTCTTAAATTTGAAAACAACATTCCACTGCAACGAGCACATGTTCTGAAGTGTAAAAGTGGACATTACATCATCATTAATTTATTTAATCATTTATTTATTTTAATACTCTGCACATCGATCTCAAAGCATCTAGATTTAGCACGGATACCAACCAAGTTTTTTTTAGCATAGAAGATAACCATATCGGTAACATGTTGGTAACAGGCATCTCTATTTAGAAACCTCCTGTTAGTAGGAAAGCCTTGAACACCTGAAAAATCTTTCATCATTCCTCCACAGTTTGAAATGTCATTGTGATTTCGTCGTGCTCTGCAGCCACCCATCTCATAGTCATAAGACGTGGCCATAGGTGTGATTTTCCGCGGTCCTACTGGGAACCAGTGTCATTTTCATAGATAGCAGTTGTTCTAAGTGGGTCCCTGTAGTGGTTATTCAACCTTTTTTCAAAATTATTTATGTGTTTGTATGTATATGTACTGTAGACCACAAGGGACACAGCAAACGTATCATATTTATATATTCTGTAGAAGTAAAAAAGTTTCCAATAAAGGCAATTTAAGGCAAATACGACCTCTTTATTTATAGTAGATCAATGGCAAGAATGTAAACAAAAGATAATATATACGTTTAAAATATTCACCTTTATTCGAAAGAAGTCAATAGTAATACAAAGAGCCTTACATATAGAAAATTCGAATTTCAAAATATAAGTATTGTCGTGTTCATTATAGTGGGCTTATCTATCAAAAATTGTTATTAAGAAATGTATGATGAAGTGTGTCAGCGGTGTTTTGGATAACTGAAACGAAAGATATGGTTGGGGTAGAGCATATGGATCTTCCTATAGGTTTGGTAGTCAGTCTGTGTGTTTATGCGTCAACTGTAATATACGATGGCTTGGCGAAGAGTATGTTTCTTGAATAAGCATTATGCAACTTCTAGATTGACCCAAAATATATTCTTTCTTCTAGCATCTTTTATTTACCCTTAACATAGTAGTGTAACGGGGCTAGAACCGAGCGAGTTTAAGTTTAGCTCAGAAGGGGCTTGGTTGAAGGGTATTAGAATATTAAAACACAATTATGAGAATCAAACCTGACTATTTCACAAATAGCTTATTGCTGTTTCCTAATTCTAAGTACTTTTCCAAAAAATAAATAAATTGCCTGGATGCTTAACTATTGTGAGTTCTTGAATTCATGAGAACAAACTGCAATTAGGCTTCATCTTGATCATTTGTATAAACATATATGCCACTGACTTGGGATTCTTGACAGAAGTCTCACATTTTTCTTCGTTTCTTAAATTAAGTTTTTACCAAATATTTCGTCAATTCGCACTACGTTTAAATTTCATGACAGTTAATTGATCTGGAATCTGATTAGAAATTTTCGAATCAATCAAAAAATCTGAACACATTTACTGTCTGGTTCTTGATGTACCGGCGGGATGAATAGGATATCGTGCAGCAGTCGCAAGAGCAGACACAGATTCACCTATACCGAAAGTCTCACGAAATGCATCCCCATTTTTTACTCTGCATATTGTTTTTCCCTGTAATACAATCTGACAACCAGATCTGTCATATAATTCAGTAGCAAAACCTCCGTTGTCCCATCCATAGACAAAATCTCCCTTTTTTAATAAAGTGGTACGTTCGGTGAACTTCTTCACTTCCGTACCAACAAGTTTCCGTACTAAAATTAATGGTTCTATGTATGGTAGACAGTGTAATATTGTGACACGACTAATATCTGAGGCCTGAATTCTGCGTAGTTGTCCTACGAGTATTAAATCATTTTCCATCTGCAAACCTAATTCTGTAAAATAAGAGAAACAGTAAATTTGAATATATGTATTGATGTGAATTTTAATATTCAAATAACAATTAGAATGTTTATATAGGTAAAGGACTGTTATCTATATCGTAAAATATATGTCGACCCCAAAGTTCAAAAGTTTCTTATGGAGAGACTCTTGCAATCGATGCAGTTATATTCATTCAAAAAAAGCACAGTTAGGGTCGATAAGGCTATAATTTGTAGAAAAAGTTCCTTCTCCTTAGTCATTGCTTTGATTAATTATTTTTTATCAAATTGAGATGCTTTTAAAAAATTTTAAAGACCAGATGTCTTGATTTGAATTTTTCCTGCATAAAGCACCTTTTGTTGATTTTTGTATTTTTATAAATTAAGAAATATATCATATCTTCTTTGAATATCCGTGTTTTTTTGTTGTTGAAAATGTTACACTGTTATTAGTTTTGATGATTAATGATTACAGAGTAATTAAAAATCGGACCCATGGTATGTGTGATATGTATCTGTTTGGAAATTATCCGAAAAAAATTTTCAATTGGATCGAAATTCAAAAAGTTTGATCATTTTCAAGATTATGTAATTTTTTTCACGAGATCTGTAATTTTTAATCATGATTTTTACTAGATTTCAACAAGATTTACAAATTATCTCAATGTCCTTTTTCGATTGATTTTAAATTTAAAAAGTTCTAGATCATTAATAAATAATCGAGTAGATTACCTATATTGGGACCTTTTTGAAACATAATGAAGTGAGTTTTAACATCTTTTTCGAACTAACTACAAATATTAAAATTCTAGTTCATGGATTTAATGGGCTGGTCCCACTTTTTGATCTCTGGTTTTTAATGGATCTTTAAATTTCAGCACTCGCATATTTAGACAATCCTAAAATTTTTTCGGTGTCTGTCGGTGTGTATATATCTGAGTGTACATGTATGGCTGTGTGGTTACCCGAATGTTATAGTCGCGCTAACTTTTGAAGGATTTGTTAAATTGAATCAGCCTTTATTGCACTTTTTGTGGGTCCCAAAATGAAGTGCAAGTTTGTTAACCAGAATGATTCAATAAAAATGAAAAATGTAGAAGATTTTCAAAACACAAAATAATTTTGGTTCAAGATTTTCAGAAGTTTTTGTGAACGACTATGTTATACGATGAAAAGACTTACAAATTATATTTAAGAAATTTTAAAATTTCATAAAAATTAAAAATGTTATATGCCTTTCAACATTTTGAAAATTTTCAGGAAATTGAAAACAAAATTTTTCGGATAGATTAAGAAATTCTTAGCAAGATTTTTATTATATATGAAATATATTTTGAAACTATCCAAACGAAATTTGTCGATTAGACCAAAATTCAAAAAGTTAGATCATTTTCAAAATTATGAAACTTTTTTGTAAGAGATATGTGATTTCTAATCATTATTTTTAGTAGATTCAAACTAGAATGACAGATGATAATAACACCCTTTTTAGATTAGACACAAATTTTAAAACATCCAGATAATTAATAATCGAGTAGATTACCTAAATTGGGATCTTTTTAAAACACTGTGCAATGATTTTCAACATCTTTTTTAAACTGACCACACATTTTTGTAGGGTTGACTTAGAACCGAACTTTGAACGAATGGAATCCAAGTATATGGATTATGTCTCTGTTTAGTAAATTCTAATTTCCAAGTTGCCATTTTTAATTTCAATAAGCAAGCCAAAATTACAAAATTTGGACTAAATAACGTCTCAACACCCGTAGTAAATATAGTTGACGCTTTTTTATTTTCATTAAGTTTGATGTCATCATCCGATTTTTAATAGTATACTGATATTGTTGATTTGAATAGATATTCAATAACTGGAGGGTGCCAGTGTACAGAACTAGATAACCAACAAAAATGGAATTTTTCTAAGCGGCGAACAAACATTCTATAAAATCGAAATCACTATTTAAAGATAAAGTAAAAGTCAGCTCCTGAGTAGAAGTGATGCTGAATTGAAGCCAAAAAGGTTTGATCAGGAAAATTTATCTAGGATTGAGAAAATCGATATGGAAGTTGAAAGTCTTGAAGTGACATTATCCTAAAATTGGGGCAGCTTTAGTTGTGGAATATGATGAAAAAATTCAATTTTCAGTTTGAAAAATACATAAAAGCATGCTCAAGAGATAATAAGTTTCTGAATATGTGTAAAGAAAATTTCATGTAAAAACGTTAGACCACTCCAAGAAAATTTACAAGAAAACGGCCTCTTAAAATTTTTTCCTCCCCTGCGTATCTTCCAAAAAAATTAAATTCTATCTTCAATTTATTTTATTATCAGTGACCTTTACAGCTTATATTTCATTCATTAAAACCGGTTAATCTCTTTACAAGAAAACCGCCTCTTGATACGTGCGGAGAAATTTGTACATGCTTGCCCCCTGGGTCCTTTATACCCAATCAAAAAATGGCATATAGATAATTTGTAAATCTTGTTCAAATCTACTGAAAACCATTATTTAAACATTCAAACACTATAAGTATAATGAGTTGCAGATTTTTGAATATGAATTAATTTGGTATTTTCAATTATAATTTGAAAAATGTAGAAACCTCTTATTTTAAAGAGATTGTTAAATTTGTTTTGATCTTCGATTAAAGAGAAAATTAATTTACTTATGGCTCTATCAGCCTTAAGGAACACATTCTGATGACGATATTAGCGCTCGGTTTTTTTATATGTATTTATATAATTCTCAAATAAATTATATAATCACAATAATTTATTGTATATGTATATGGTACACACAGTATTTGTGCGTATTTTGCGTCGCAGAATTCTAATCTGAACTCAGAATTCCGACCGTAGCTCTTGTTTTCTTCCTAACCGAAAAAACTGTACAAATCAGTGCTTTTTGAGATTAGGAAATTTTGTGGCTAGGAAGAAAACAAGAGCTAACTTCAGAATTCCGACTTCGGATTCAGCGACTCAAAATACGTAAGAATTTAATAGTCTGATCCGCCGGGACTTTTATTTCTAGACTTCTGTTTCGTGTCTTGCGTTGTTTAGGTTAAAATTTTAATTTTCGGTTTGTCTGTAGCATTTACAATGTTTTAAAGGAAAATGGTAAATTCTATTAATAAATCGTTCAAGACGTTTTTGTGAGTCTTCTCGAAAACAACAATTTTTTTTTACTTTTGTTTTCATGTGTCACATAGTTATCCGAAAAATATAATTTTTTATTTAATTTAAAAAGCGCTATTACTCTTAAAACAAAAACTATACGTCTTGTCAAAAAATGGTCTCAAGTAAATTTGTAGATCTTTCTGAGATGAACAATTTTTCTTTTCAAGAATTTGTTTGTATCTGACATATTTTTTTGAAAGATGGAATTTTGTATTTCTATTCATATTTTTAAGACGTTTCACATGTCAAACATTGAATTTATTCAGTTTGAAGCGAGGAAATAATTAATTTTTTTGGTGTTGGGGAAAAAGCCTGTCGTCGTTTTTATAGCCTTAAAAGCGTTTAAAAATATGAAAAATTCACGATTTTTAAATGTTTCTAAAAGTAGGTGTGAAATTAATTCTTTTCGTATTAAAGAAATAATGGCATATTTCTTCGAGCAAATGTCGATCACTGGGAACAGGGGTTGTCGACAATACCCCTGTTTTCCTCGTCTTGATAACTTTGGGAGATATGTTATAAATAACATTTTTATGATTGACTCCATCCCTGATGCAATATACAGCATTGCGAAAATTCCTAAAATTAATTTTTTCAAAATATGTTTAGCAACCAACACTCGCCAATCATCCAACGTCGATAGTTTTTAATTAAAAATACCGATTAAAAATTAATTAAACATAATATACTACAATCAAAATGCAATAAAAAATGTACTTAATTATATATTTACCAATATAATTAAAAAGGACCGCTAAAGCGAGAGCCAGGGTTCCCGTAAAGATCCACATTTTTTCTAGTCAACAGAGGAAGTTTATTTAGAGAATTAATTACACAGTATAATTATACGAACGTCTTTCATTTTAAAAGATGTTGCCGTATATATACTAGTCGCTCTCTCATTTGTACTTCTAAATTATCACATCCTGAGATATTTCAATTTCATAAATCTCTTTTTTCCCCTTTTAAGGGGGAAGACCGTACAATGTATAAAGAGATTGAAATAATTTAAAATTTAATTTTGAAGGCTATAATATCCTATTAGGTTAAGAGTTATGTATGATTCACGTGTCACGTGCTAAAAACCGTTCAACCTTGTGAAATTGTTGTAAAAATTATATAATTAGAGCCTCGGCAAAGATAACGTTAGATAAACACAATTTTTTTTTTGAATTTTATACAGTTGATATTGTTTCTAAACTGTTTTTTATATATAGCAGTGCTTCTACTGCTAAACTTCCAACAAAAATTAAAAAATTAAATTTGTAAAGAAATATAAATCTAGTTGATTTTAGTTACTTTGCTGCCTGAAAAAGCTTACATCAATAAGAAGAAAGGCTGAGTCCAGTTGTCCCGAAAAATTGATGAAGGAAAATTTATAAAAAATTGTTGACTCATCATCCCGAATTTTGGGACAAGGAGACAGTTCGAAAACAAATATGGCTGCGAAGTGCTATGGACGTATTCGCTATGGGTGTATTTATTTGTGCTCATTTTATTAGCATTTTGCTCCCTCATAAGTATCAAATAAATTTGCTTCCTCATAGAGAGAGGTTTTCCCTGAAAAAAGAAAAAAATTTGTACTTTCAATATTTTTCAAGCTCATGTTTCTGACTTTCCGAAAATTTTATTTTCAGAAAATCAGAGGGCCCAGCAAAATGTCAATTGATGTGTTCTCTTGCAATAAACAACTTTTTGACCTATGGTAGTTTTATATTTCAAATTAAAACCTCATTGAAACAATGGAACTGTTCTTAAAACTTTCTGAGTGGCTATTGATTAATCAATAATGGTCTTCGAAAGTTCGCCAATAAATCAATCCACGCGTCTCGAAGACGCGAACAAATATATGATATACATTATAGTCGTATTCCCAATACTAAAAAAGTTTTCCTCATGTCAAGAAGAAACACAATATATTTGTTAAATTTATAAAACGGTATTGCTAGATCATAAGAGGGCATAGAAGGTTCGTCAATAGGTCATTCGACGTGTCTCGAAGACGCAAACCAACACTTCAGAGACAGTACTGTAGTACTCCTAACACGAACAAAGTTTTTCTCATATCAATAGAATACACCATTTTTTTTAAACTTCATAAATCGGTACTGGTCGGTCATGAAAGGTTCACCTATAGGTCAATCGATTCGTCTCAAGGACGCAAACAAAAACTCTATATCTAATATTGTCGTGTTTTGAATATCCAAAAAGTTTTTATCATATAAACAGAATAAACCATTTTTGTGAAACTTCATAAATCGGTACTGGTGGGTTATGAAAAGTTCATCAATAGGTCAATTGATGTATCTCAAGGACGCGAACAAATACTTTACATGTAATATTGTCGTATTTTGAATATCGAAAAAATGTTCCTTATATAAACAGAATGAACCATTTTTTGAAACTTCATAAATCGGTACCGGTAGGTCCTAAAAGTTTCAAAAATAGGGCGACCGATGCGTTTCAGAGACGCGAACAAATAAGCTAGATATCGTGTTGTTGTATCTTGAATATCAAAAAAGTTTTTCTTATATAAACAAGGTAAAATTTTTCTTTTTAAATCTCTAATTGCAAGAAAAAACTATTTCTAAATGGTCGATCTAGCTCAAAATCCTATCAGACCTGGAGATCAATCCGAGCTACACTTCACCCCATGATCATAGCTCGTTTACTTTTCGAGATATGGTGAACAGAAAAAAGTTACACACACACATACACACACGGACATTTTTTTAAAACTTTATTTTCGAGCTCCTGGGGTCGAATTATATCAAAATATGTCAAAAAATTATATTTGAAAATTTAGGTAATTACAAACCTCCCTCTATGAGGAAGCAATAGAAGTAGTATAGTTCTCAAACGCCCAGGGTCAGTAATACTAAACATCATATTTTCAAAGCGGAGAATATTTATTTTCAAAATTGGTCAAATTCAGTTTAAAATTTTTTTTCGACATTTAAGCAAATACAATTTTCTGCTGTTATCCGGCCTTTTCGAAGGTTCTAAAATTAGATTTGTTAAATTAGACTTTTGGGGCTGAGATTGATGTGAAGTAAAAAACCTCGACCATTTTGACAATACTTTCGAAATTAAATTTTAGAAGTTTCGTTGACAATATTATAGCAATTTCAGTGCTTCCGCGGAATATAAAAACAGTAAACTTTTTCGTCAGATCACAAAGCAGGAACCTTCATTTTATATCTCAAAAATGAAAACATTCATTTTTCTTATTTGAAACGTTTTGGCTATAATAAAATTTGATGATTCAGACAAAATCTTACCGAATTATTTCTAAAAAGAGAATGAGTCTTAATAATATCATAATAATTAGAAGATAGTAGTTAGATTTTCAAAATTCAAAAATAAGTATACATGGGGCATTATTTCTGAAGTTTTCCGATCTGACTCAAAATTCGGCAAAGTGTAGTCCTATTGGATGGCAATTTATGGAAGAAGAATTTTTCCATCAAGAAAATATTTACCGTGGGGAAGTGGGTTGAATTTAGGATTTTTTTCGGGTACCATCGACTTCAGAAATGTGTATCTCATTTAGTATCAATAAAAAAAGTGTTATCTTCTACAGGTTGAAATGCGAAAACAAAGAATATTTTTCAAACTTCATTTATAACGGTCAAATATTCATTTTTTCAAAGAATGATTATGATAAAAAATTAACGCACGTGACAAATCTCGTATTTTTATCTTCGCGGAAATTTCCATTCCACGGGTAAATATTTTTCATGGTTGCACAGCAATCACGTAATATGTATTCATGTCCTTGGTCCAATTTTAAAGAGTAAGGATTGCTCTCAGTTTGATAAATTAAAAAAAAAATTAGGAACTGTTTACTAGATTTGGCGATAACTTGAACGCAAGATTTCGAAACTATATATTATCATTTCACAATAGATTGTCTTTCAACAACAATTTCCATGGTTCTAAAGAAATACTCTTACATCAACGTTTTGAACAAAGAAAACTTTTCTTTTCTGCAGAATTTTTTCTTTTCGTCTGAAGAATGATATCCTATTACCATGGATGGTTATTTAACAACATAATTATTATTGTTTTTAAAAACTTTTATAAAAAAATTCACATTTTAAACTTTGTTTACTTATAAGATTCTTCTAGGCAAATTCGCTTATTCTTATCTTGAGGATTCAATATCGCCAAAAAAAAGAACCTCTTCTAAATTAAAAAAGTAAAAAAAACAGTAATTTAATTTATAAGAGTTGATAAATACAATGATACTTACCACTACATGTTGTCGAATAGTAATTTTTAGTGATAATATTAGTCTTGAGATGAAAAGAAGTGACTCTGTAGAAAAAAATGTCACATATTTAAAAATGTGAAATTTGTATAATGATTGTTAATAACAATCAAAAGTATTGTTAAATGGCAATCTCTTGCGTAGAGATATTATACTTGATAGGAAAATAAATGATTCACTAAAAAGATTGTCAATGTTATAGAACGGGAAATAATTAAATTTGTTTGTAAATATTAAAAAAAATAATTCATAGCAATGATATTTGTTGTAGTTTAGTTATGGGTTGTGATTAATTGTTAATGTTATATAACCTAACAATGGATTCAGTATATGAATGCATTCAAACACTGAAAATGCAGCAGATGCTATTTTTTTCATTAATTTGTTTATGACAATTATAGAAATGAAGTAAATTAATCTATGACACGAACGTTATATGTATCTTCTCGATACTGTTTAAATATTCTGTGCCTACTACGACGTGCCCTAGTAGGGTGACCCAAAAAAAAGCAAAATGCTATGTTTTTTATCACTCGCCAGTAATCTTATTATCTTTTATTTGGTAAATAAATAATTGCCTTATTTTGTTTTATTTCAATAAATTCATTTCAAATATTAAAGAAAAGCATGCAATTTTTGTTTTTAACAAATATGGAACAAGATTCGGGGTTAGCGGAAAAAATCTATACACCTATGAAGATTGCTAAGGAAAACAAAAGTTTGAGAAGACTGTAATTCACTGCAGGAATATTCTTTTCGCTTTTTGTTTTGAAATATAAAATATACAAGATTTTCATTTATTTCAAAAATATTATCTGTAAGGTGAATCAATACATGCATTAGAGATGCCCCTAAGAAATACATATATGGGCGTCGTGGATATTATTGGATACAATTTTGTGTCCTTGATTTGCAATCTAAAATACATTCATTTGGGCAAAGTTATAATCTTTTTTGGGTCACAGCCAGGATTTCCCAGCTGCCAATACATGTCTGCCCGTGTGGAAAAATTTCGTGGCAGTCTTAAGTAGAGAGATCGTCTGGCTAGTCCGAATCTAGACCGTCTACTTAAGACGGTC